>JAXIVJ010011726.1:12500-42637 GCA_036785665.1 Chirona hameri | reverse complement strand
GGTGAGGTCCTATCCGGGCTGCATAGTGTAAACACGGTGAGGTCCTATCCGGGCTGCGAGGTCCTATCCGGGCTGCATAGTGTAGACACGGTGAGGTCCTATCCGGGCTGTATAGTGTAAACACGGTGAGATCCTATCCGGGCTGTATAGTGTAAACACGGTGAGGTCCTATCCGGGCTGCGAGGTCCTATCCGGGCTGTATAGTGTAGACACGGTGAGGTCCTATCCGGGCTGTATAGTGTAAACACGGTGAGGTCCTATCCGGGCTGCATAGTGTAGACACGGTGAGATCCTATCCGGGCTGTATAGTGTAAACACGGTGAGGTCCTATCCGGGCTGCATAGTGTAGACACGGTGAGGTCCTATCCGGGCTGTATAGTGTAGACACGGTGAGGTCCTATCCGGGCTGCATAGTGTAGACATGGTGAGGTCCTATCCGGGTTGTATAGTGTAAACACGGTGAGATCCTATCCGGGCTGTATAGTGTAAACACGGTGAGATCCTATCCGGGCTGTATAGTGTAGACACGGTGAGGTCCTATCCGGGCTGTATAGTGTAGACACGGTGAGGTCCTATCCGGGCTGCATAGTGTAGACACGGTGAGGTCCTATCCGGGCTGTATAGTGTAGACACGGTGAGGTCCTATCCGGGCTGTATAGTGTAAATACGGTGAGGTCCTATCCGGGATGCGAGGTCCTATCCGGGCTGCATAGTGTAAACACGGTGAGGTCCTATCCGGGCTGTATAGTGTAGACACGGTGAGGTCCTATCCGGGCTGTATAGTGTAGACACGGTGAGGTCCTATCCGGGCTGTATAGTGTAGACACGGTGAGGTCCTATCCGGGCTGTATAGTGTAAATACGGTGAGGTCCTATCCGGGCTGCGAGGTCCTATCCGGGCTGCATAGTGTAAACACGGTGAGGTCCTATCCGGGCTGTATAGTGTAAACACGGTGAGATCCTTTCTGGGCTGCACCAGTTGAGGAACTGCGATTGAGGGGGCCCGAAATGTCCGCCTATTTTGTTGAATATTGTCTGCTGGATTTAACAGAAATATCTTGCAAATGCTGAGGTCTTGAGTGAATTTTATCGATGGCATACTATCAATTACGTTGCGCATTATAAATGCGAAACGCAGTATCTTGCACAACGCTATTTTAATTGACAACGAGAACAGTGGAGTGAACAGAAGAAAAAAAACGATGCAAAAAGTGAATGTTTTACAAATTAACCGGGGATATTCAATTTAGTTTTCCTCACAAGATCACACCGAAAATGAAGGAGCAGTGTTGTAACAGTAATAGTTCACACTGAACGGCGCTGGATAATTGTAGGTGATCTTGTCTGTGAGACACAGAACTTTAGTAGACACGACATCGCGTCATGGGCTCAGATACGACTCTGCCAGATGGGCTCAGATAGGACTCTGTCAGATGGGCTCTGATACGACTCTGTCAGATGGGCTCAGATAGGACTCTGTCAGATGGCTCAGATACGACTCTGTCAGATGGGCTTAGATACGACTCTGTCAGATGGGCTTAGATACGACTCTGTCAGATGGGCTCAGATACGACTCTGTCAGATGGGCTTAGTAGATACGACTCTGTCAGATGGGCTCAGATACGACTGTGTCTGATGGGCTCAGATACGACTCTGTTGACTCCATAAATGATGCAGCATGGCATCAACGAAATTATATTTAACCTGTGTCGTCACGAAAGTAATCGAAACGCAGAAGAAGCCCATGTTCATGGGTGGAGAATCATATAGGGCAGCCCCGGCCGTGGCCTGGGCAACTTCAAAGTTGCCCCGGCGGGGCCGGGGCAACTTTTGGGGATTTTTTTTGCAAGCTCTTTTTTGTAATCGTGTATTTAAGCAGAATACAGAAACGCAAATATAATCCCAGTATAAAAATGCACACTTAGTACAACTATCTGTATGGGTAAAATTGCGCTTTCGGTGCGCTTTCGAAATGGGGGGGGGGAGGTAGTCAAAGGAGGCTGCGCCTTGCCAACTTTGTCTTGGTGAGCACTTCGCACAGGTTAGAAAACTTTTGTTTTCGGGGGAGGCACAGTTGGGGTCGTTATCTCCGGTCTAAAGGAGGCATCATTTCCGATCCAAAGGGGCGCCACCTGCACTCGGAGAGTGGCGCCTTCGGTGTCCAGACGCACAGGAGAGGCGCCCTCAATCGTGATGCCCCCCCCCCCCTCACATGTACAGGGTCGTAGCCAAGGGGGGTCCCTGTGGTCCCTAGGGACCCCCTGGGCCGTTCAGGGCCTATTCGGCCAAACTTCTCTGTTTGCGAACAGCCCGAGGGCCCCTCAGACCTTACAAAGGCCATTCAGACCAACTGAGGGCTTCCCCAGATCAGACATCAGACTACGGCACTCTCAGGCCTGGAAAGGGCCCTCCAGACCATCCCAGGGCCCTCTCAGGCCGACAGAGGGCCCCTCAGACCGAAAAAGGGCCCCCAGGCCCAAAAAGGGTCCCTCATGCTGGCCGAGGGCCCCTCAAGCTGGCCCCAATGGCCCCCTCAAGCTGGCCCCAATGGCCCCCTCAAGCTGGCCCCAATGGCCCCCTCAAGCTGGCCGAGGGCTCTCTTAGATCGATAGAGGGCCCTCAGGCCGACAGAGAGCCACTCAGGCCGACAGAGGGCCCCTCAGGCCGACCTTGGTTGCCGTCCAGGAGGGGGCATGGCCCCCTGAGTCCATTCTTCTTGGTCACGCCCTTTATCAATATTTTGGGACATTCGCCGTGGCCTCCTTTTTATGTTGGGGCCTCCCTTTGCTTTGTTGGGCCTCCTTCAATTGCAGGGGCGGGCAAAAATATATGTTTGCCCCCTGTCCGACGACAGGTGGAGCGACTGCCTCCTGCCCCCCCCCCCCCCGTGGCGCCGCCCATGGGTTGAGGGCTCCCACATTTGTACTACCTTCAATACAGACGGAAGTGACGGGGTACTCTCAGGCCAGCTGAGGTTTATCTGCCCATAGCGATGGCCGCTTTATACAGAAAATAACTTTGTTCAGCCTTGGATCCTCTTAGGCAGGATGTGACTCACTTGCTGACAGGGACTTAGTTAATGCGATCCCTATGGTCCCTAGGGACCCTCTTGGGCCGCTCGCCAACCTTCTCCGTTCGCGAACTGCTCGCGAGGGCTTCAGAACTTGCAAAGATCATATCAGATCAACCGAGAGCCTTCTCAAACCAGACAAGAACACTATCATGCCTGAAAAGGGCCCTGCCAGACCGGCTCAAGGCCCTCTCAAGACTAGAAAGGGCCTGTCAAACCGACCCAGGGCCCTCTCAGACCGGCTCAGGACCCTCAAGATCAGCGCGCTCTGAGGCCTGGTAAGGACTAGTGGTGCCAGTTTCAGAAAATATTGTCCAATGTCCGACCGATGTCCAAGAACATGGTCAGCTGTCCGCCAAAACTGTCCGAAAATCATTGCTTGTCCGAAATTTGTCCGAAAGCTAATGGTGCTATTGCTATACTTACTTACCTATAGTTTATAAATAAAAGTAAGTTTGATGTGATTTATCTGTGGCACACTTTCTTTTTAACAAAAAAGTAACTCAGTGATTTTCGCGACTAGCCATCCTTGGGCATTGGATGTCCGGAAATGTCCACAGAAATATGCATATGTCCGTCTGAAAACGGAATCGGTCTTCAGACAAATTCGGAATTCCGAAAATTATTGTACCGATTGACACCACTAGTAAGGACCCTCTCAGACCGGCTTAGGGCCCTTTGAGGCCTGGCAAGTGCCATCTAAAGCGGAAATAAGTGCCCTTTGAAGCCTGGCAATGACCCTCTCAGGCCAGCGTAGGGCCATTCCAAGACATAGTAAATGCCCTCTTTAACGGGCGTAGGGCCCTCTTAGGACTGGAAAGGGCCCTCTCGGCTCTCAGACCGGCCCAGGTCCCTCTCAGGACTGGTAATTAGCAGTAATATAATTACCAGTGTCAGTCCTGAGAGGGCCCTTAGGTGGTTTGAAAGGGCACCTACTAGGCTTGAGAGGACCCATGCCCGCTTTAGAGGGCCCTTAACCCTATTTGTGACAGGCTCCTGGCTACCCCTATTTGTAACAGGGGGGGGCGGATTCCGCCCCCCCTCGGAGATCTCGAGATCTACCCGTCCGATTTTCAAAAATGAAACGGTGTTTGGTTCCCCTCAACACGATCTACATTTATACATAATAAAAAAATATACATTTGGGATAGGGGGCAACAGGGGGGCAACAACTACAAATTGTAGTGGTATTTTTGATCCAACATAGCTTTCATGTTTATCGACCGATTTTAATACAACTAATAGGAATCTATAGAGATTGAATCGGAAATTGGTATATGACGGTGACGTTTGAAAATTCAAAAATCATAGGCGTGTGCAGGTCACTCAATATGGGGGTGAAGTAAATGCGTAATAAAACCATTTTTTGATGTTTGTTTTTATAAATGAAATGGTATGTGATTGAGACATTAGAAAAAAACAGTTATAAATCATATTTTTTGCCATAGGCGGTACCAGGTTAGTGAAAAAGGGGGGTAAAATTGGGAAAAATATTAACCGCAGACAAGTTGCTACCCAGCACTATAAATATGTTACTGATCATAGATAGTTCCTTTTTGCATGTTGTACTTCATCATAGGCGTATCCAGGATCCAAACTAGGGCGGCGCAAGACCTTTTTATAAGTATATTATCCGCTATTATGATACTAACTAGTCAACAGTGACTATTTCACTTACAACTTCAATTAACATTGCTTACCCCCCTTTTTACCCTACCTGGACTCGCCTATTATCTTATAATCGTTCGTAGAGTAGCCTGTGGTGCGTGTTTCATCCGAAAACTGCAATATGTTATGTCATTGTACGCCCATGCCTCTTAGTTTCCTTGCAATAATATGACCCCCTTTCTTCCATTCCTGAGCGCGCCTCTGCAAAAAAAATGACTTTATTCCCTTTTTTGGTCTCATATGTGCATATATTATTATTAGCTAAACGTATATTGCGCCGTTATCGCTGGCATATCGTCATCACCATGTCAGTCACCCCCCTTTTCATGTTCCTGAACACGCCCCTGAAACTCTATATGTAATACATTATGCAAATAATGGAAGCAGAAGCTATCTTTTACATCTTGATAGCTATAAATGCCTCTTACATTGCTCTATTGGCTTCCCGCCAAGCATTGAATACTTCCTGGAACCCCCCCCCCCCCCCTTTCAAGCCCCTGAAACCGCCTCTGCCATGCAATTTTATGATATTTCATTAACATCATCTAATTTGCACTTGTTGCAATCACGGTAAGCCGATGTAACTCCTTCATACTTGATGCAGTTAGGAAGAAACCGTGAAGATCGCATTTCCGTATTTTCGCCAAATGTCGCCTCCGAACCCACCCAAAACTGTGCCCTGGAACCGCCTCTGTTCAAGTTAAGAACTCAAAATTTTGACTCCAAATGCGGAGTTCAATTCTATGAAAAGTCCCAAAATTTAATGGGCCTGCTCCCAGCCGTTCTAGAGATATCTGCGAAAAACATGAGGGGGGCGGAATCCGCCCCCCCCCCCCTGTTACAAATAGGGTTAAGGGCCCTTTAAAGCGGGCATAGGGTCCTTTCAAGCGTGACAAGGGCCCTCTCAGGCCGGTGCAGGGCAACTACAAGGCTTAGTAAGGGCAGGCACGTAGCCAAGGGGAGGGCGGCGGGCCAGAGGGCCCCTTGGACGTTCAAAAGAGCCCTGTGCATGTCAGAGGGGCCCCTGGGAAAACCGAAAGGGCCCATGAGTGGGTCAGAGGGCCCCCTGAGCACGTCGAATGGGCCCCCTGAACACGTCGAATTGGCCCCTAGCCAGCACAGAGGGGCCCCTGGGCAGGTTGAGAGGCCCCTGAGCATGTCGACAGGGCGACAAAGCTGCCAGCGCAGTCCTTTGCCAGGTCATAAGGGCCCCTGAGCAGGTTGGAGGGCCCCTGGACAGTCCAGAGGGCCCCTGGGAAGTTAAGAGGGCCCCTGTGCAGGTCAGAGGGGCCCTGACCAGACCTAAAGGGCCCCTAGGTGGGTCAGAAGGGCCCCTGAACATGCCGAATGAGCCCCTAGCCAGCACGGAGGGGCCCCAGGGCGGGTCGGATGGCCCTCGGAGCATGTCGCAAGGCGACAAAGCAGCCAGCGCAGTCCCTTGCTAGGTCGGAAGGGCCCCTTATAAGGTTAAAGGGCCCCTGGAGAGACCAGAGGGCCCCTGTGAAGTTAAGAGGGCCCCTGAGCATGTCAGAGGGGCCCCTGGTAAGACCGAAAGGGCCCCTGAGCGGGTCAGAGGGCCCCCTGAGCACGTAGAATGGGCCCCCTGAACACGTCGAATGGGCCGCTAGACAGCACGGAGGGCCCCAGGGCAGGTCGGAGGGCCCCTTGAGCATGTCGACAAGGGCGACAAAGCAGCCAGCGCAGGCCGACCAGAAGAGTCGCTGGGCCGATCGGAGGGGCTCCTGGGCAAGTCAGAGGGGCCCCTGGCTAGACCGAAAGGGTCCCTGGGCCGGTCGGAAAGCCCCTTGAACATGCCGGATGAGTTTCTAGCCAGACTGGAGGGGCCCCTGGGCAGGTCGGAGGGGCCCCTGAGTAGGGAAGGCGGATTGTGGGGGCAGGGTACCCAAAATTCCCCCCAGTCGAAAATCCTGGGGGCAAAGGGTAGTTTTGCCCCCCCCCCCCAGATTTTAGCCTGCTCAATCTGGGGCAACATGACCCTTCCCCTCCCCAGGATTTGTATTTGAGGGGGATTTTGGGTACCCTGCGCCCCGCAATCCGCCGCCCCTGCCCCTGAGCATGTCGGCAGGGCGACAAAGCAGCCAGTGCAGTCCCTGGCCAGGTCGGAAGGACCTCTGAACAGGCCGAATGGGCCCCTTGACACACAAGAGGGGCTTCTTGGAAGGTCAGAGGAGTCTCTGGTGAGACCGGAAGGGTCAAAGCACGTAGAGATCGCAGATGAAGATTAAATACAAAGAGGACTTACTCCACAATAGAAATATTAAAAGCGGAGCTTTCGCGTATATTGTAACACCCTTCGTCAGGGTGCTACAATATACCCGAAAGATCCGATTTTATTGTGTCCTGTATAGTAAGCCCTCTGTGTAGTATGTATATATATCACCCACTCCACATCATGTCTTTTCGCTTCGCAGATTCCAGATGGGTCCCTGAACAGGTCGGAAGGGCGTAGAAAAGGTCAGAGGGGCCCCAAGACGATCTGAAGGGACCTTGGGCCTTTCAACAGTAAGAATACAGTTGTACAGGGAATCAAACTCAAAATTTTCGGGCCGCTCCGCGGCGCAATTCAACTACAAATTCAATTATATGTTGGTTAGGAAAAAAAAATCGGTCAGTTTCTCGGCGCATTTATGTGTTATGTTGCTACTTTCCTATATTATTGGGCAAAATAGTTCATTTTAGCACCTTTTCCCCGCACTTTTAAACGCACAATATAGCAATTTTAGAGGTCCGCACCATACGCAATGCGACGCATTGATGAGAAAGCAGCCCAGGGCACAATACTCAAAAATTTCACGCCGCTCCGCGGCGCAATTTGTTTAAGAGTTACAGGTCTTGAGCTTAAAAAGATATTCCAAGTTCGTATAGCTGATTCCAAATTCGTGTCGCTGGTTCCAAAGTTGATGTGGCAGTTTGCTAACTCCAGCTCCTAAACGTTGGTATGGCCCATGCCATACCTGCCGTACTGCATTTTCCAGCCTTGTAACGTGCCTTTTCATGCGTTTTTTTTTTTTTTGGGGGGGGGCTTTCAACGCTTGGGAAGGGGCCCTTTCAACGCTCGGGAAGGGGCCCTTTCGAGGCGCCGCCCCCCCTGGACGAAATCCTGGCTACGTGCCTGAGTAAGGGCCCTCTTAATCGAGCGTAGGGCCCTCTCAAGCGTATGGGCCCTTTCAAACTACCCAATGGCCCTCTCAGGACTGGCAAAGGCCCTCTCAGACCGGCGTAGGCTTCATCTCCGCTTGGGCCCCCTTTCAGCGCAAGGGCCCCCTAGAATCAAGTCGGGACCCCCGCCCTTGGCCAAATGCTGGCTACGCCGTTGCGCATGTCCATGAAGTTAGCGACGAATTCGGATTCGATCTCAGCGTCGAGTAGCCATTCGCTTCAAAATGTGGTAACAGGTCGATTGGGGCACGCTGATCACGAAAATGACATTTATTTCGTCATTCAAGGTCATCTTCAAGGTCATTTTCAAGGTCAAAGGACGGGAGGCTCAAAACGACCCGAAGTTATTGTCCGATCGCAAAAATATTGGTCTCATTCGATTCCTCGGGTCAATATTCGCAACCTCACTCGTGGCAAATGATCTTGACCCTCAATTTCTAGGTCAAGTCAATGGCGATCGGACAATAACTTCGGGTCGTTTTGAGCCGCTCCGTCCTTTGACCTGTGAAATTGAGGACCAATGTCATTTGCCGCGAGTGAGGTTGCGAAGGCTGCTATTGGCCCGTGGAATCGAATGAGACCATTATTTTGGCGATCGGACAACAACTTCGGGTCGTTTTGAGCCGCCCAGTCCTTTGACCTTGAAAATGAGGACCAAGGTCATTTGCCACGAGTGAGGTTGCGAAGGCTGAGGTATTGACCCTAGAAATCGAATGAGACCATTATGTTTGCGATCGGACTATAACTTGGGGTCGTTTTGAGCCGCCCCTTCACAGGGGCGGCTCAATTGACACGAGGAATCGAATGAAACCATTATTTTTGCGATCGGACAACATCTTCGGGTCATTTTGAGCCCTTTGACCTTGAAAATAAGCCGGGCGGCTTATTTTCAAGGTTCTGCTATTGACCCGAGGAAGTTTTTTGACCCTGAAAATGAGGGTCACGATAATTTGCCACGAGAAGGTTGCGAAGGCTGCCCGAGGTTTGCCAGCATTTCGGATCGTTTTGAGCTTTGAGCTCTTGAGCGTTTTGAGCTCGGGTCCTTTGACCTTGATAAGGAGCCGCCCGTCCTTTGACCCTGAAAATGAGGGTCCAGGTGATTTGCCACGAGTGAGGTTGCGACGGTTCCTATTGACCCGAGGAATCGAATGAGGCCATTATTTTGGCGATTGGACAGTAACTTCGGATCGTTTGGAGCCACCCCGTCCTTTGACCTTGAAAATGATTTTGAAGATGACCTTAAATGTCAAAATGTCATTTTGCAGATCAGTGTGCACCAATTGATCTGTCCCACATTTTGAAGCGAATCGCTACTCAACGCTGAATTCGAATCCGAATCCGTCGCGAACTTCACGGAAATCCCCCCCCCCCCCCCCCCCCCACCTCGTCACGTGTTCCCCGTGGTTGCCCCCCTGTCCTCGGGCCTCGGCCGGAGCAACTTCGAAAACAATTATCCACGCATGCCCATGTTGACATAAAGGAGCATGAGGCCTCGATTAGATGACCTAAAGTTAAGCCAAAATCACCAAACGCTATGAAGTTCGGTAAATGCGAATGGGTTTGAAAATGCGACTCGATTTGCAAACAGATAAGGGGCTGGTACGTTAGACAACATTGACAGATCCATGCGGGGCCAAAATGGGACATGCCTCTCCCAAACGCCTGAAATCGGCCGAAAATTGATAGTTTGACTGATTTAAAAGAAAATCTTACAACTTGTCTAGGGAAAGTGTGCTTTGAACCAATTATTAGTGCATATAGAAGCGAAATCCATTGATTGTTTTTTGTTTTACTTTGGAGACTTTTTCAGCTTTAGCCCTCAAACCAAGCTCGGCCCTCGTATGTTATGGTCATAAGGTGCTTCTCATGAAATCCAGTGTCACATACCTGGTTACTCACGCGTGTGCTCATAAGCGTGTTCCATACCAGGACACGAGTCGCAGCATCAAAGCGTGAAGTGTTAGGTACTGAGCCTTCAGGAATAGCACCAGAACCAGTTGATGAAGTAGGACTGGAAGCTAACAACCTATGATTCAGGGAGCTCAGTCGGCTACCAGGGCGTATAAACAGACATGGGGAGGTCAGCACAACAGATTATAAAGCTCCTCGAGCTGCGGCTTCTGCGTCAACTGGAGAATTTAAGTTGCAGTGCGGTGTATAGCGTGAGCGTGTGGTGACTGCATGTTAATCTAGCCAAAAAAACAAACATTAGTTTGCATTTATTAACCTGACAGTGAGGCTAAAACGATCAACGATGAGGTCATTCTTTTTTTTCTGTCGGTATTAAAGCGATTTCATCATGTGCAAAATAAGACTATTTAAGACATATGCTAAGACGATCTCTCTCCGGATATTGTGTGGTTGGTAATGGGCTACCCGAATTTGCCTTGGTAAATGTCCGTATATACGACGAAAGCTACTTACACTTGTAGACAAATCCGTGTAGATGCTTCCCTACGCTCTATGTGATATTTATGTTCTATTTTTTTAATGTTATTTATTATGTTCTATTTATATTTTATTTATAAATATATGCTCTCTTATGTATGTTTATTTTCTGTTTGATTTCTTTATCCCTTTTACTCTATTCGACTATGCTTGTTGATATTATTAAATAGTCCATCACATGCTCAAAGAAAAAGCTCCGCAGGACAGGAGATAAAATGGGTGATGTTTTGGTTCAATTTAAATACGGTTAGCATTGAAAATCTGTTATTTGATCTTGGATATTGACCAACTAATGGGGTTGGGGACAGGTAAGTGGATTTTTATGCATTACAAAATCAGCGTATTTTTCTATTTTTCGATATACTTCACACACACACACACACACACACACACACACACACACACACACACACACACACACACACACACACACACACACACACACACACACACACACACACACACACACACACACACACACACACACACACACACACACACACACACACACACACACACACACACACACACACACACACACACACACACACACACACACACACACACACACACACACACACACACACACACACACACACACACACACACACACACACACACACACACACACACACACACACACACACACACACACACACACACACACACACACACACACACACACACACACACACACACACACACACACACACACACACACACACACACACACACACACACACACACACACACACACACACACACACACACACACACACACACACACACACACACACACACACACACACACACACACACACACACACACACACACACACACACACACACACACACACACACACACACACACACACACACACACACACACACACACACACACACACACACACACACACACACACACACACACACACACACACACACACACACACACACACACACACACACACACACACACACACACACACACACACACACACACACACACACACACACACACACACACACACACACACACACACACACACACACACACACACACACACACACACACACACACACACACACACACACACACACACACACACACACACACACACACACACACACACACACACACACACACACACACACACACACACACACACACACACACACACACACACACACACACACACACACACACACACACACACACACACACACACACACACACACACACACACACACACACACGCACGCACGCACGCACGCACGCACGCACGCACGCACGCACGCACGCACGCACGCACGCACGCACGCACGCACGCACGCACGCACGCACGCACGCACGCACGCACGCACGCACGCACGCACGCACGCACGCACGCACGCACGCACGCACGCACGCACGCACGCACGCACGCACGCACGCACGCACGCACGCACGCACGCACGCACGCACGCACGCACGCACGCACGCACGCACGCACGCACGCACGCACGCACGCACGCACGCACGCACGCACGCACGCACGCACGCACGCACGCACGCACGCACGCACGCACGCACGCACGCACGCACGCACGCACGCACGCACGCACGCACGCACGCACGCACGCACGCACGCACGCTCGCACGCACGCACGCACGCACGCACGCACGCACGCACGCACGCACGCACGCACGCACGCACGCACGCACGCACGCACGCACGCACGCACGCACGCACGCACGCACGCACGCACGCACGCACGCACGCACGCACGCACGCACGCACACATCTTAGACCGCCTTCTGTCCTAAAACTACCTCTAAGCTTCTCGTATTAAAAAAATGTGTTTGTGACGTCACTACCCTAGTGATTTGTGACGGCGCTTGCGACGCATGCGAATTGGTGCGTTTAAGGCCATAGAACAACGCTGGCGGATATTGTAGGTTGGGAAAATATGATTGAGACAGAGTTGTCAGGATTCCTTTTAGGTAGGCTACTCTCTTCCTGGCCAAGGTACGACATATATGTTTAATGATGAATTTGTACGTTGTATTTATGTGAAGTTGCAGCCATGCGCCCACTTCTTAAAACATGAATTTAAGAATGACATGTATTAAAGGGAAATAATGACCTTTTGATTTTGTTAGCAACAATTTATTTGGCTACCGTTATGGTATTAAAATGATGTGATCTAAATTTAAGAATTAAATCAAATTATTCCCTAATTAGAAGTTGGAAGTTCATGATCGGTATTTTTCCTCCACTATTAGAATGCGACACATTTGTATCAATCTGTTCAACGTTGTTGAATGGGCACTTCTAAATAAATCGCCGGCACTAAATAGGTCGCCGTCGATGTGCATCGATGAGCTTCCGATTGAATTGCCAGTTTTGTGTATTGTTTGTTTATTTGAAAGGATTGTTGGGCATATAATCACAACATGTCAACAAGCAGACCGCAAAATATATTTTCCACACCATTGCGTAAAAAATGCAATACGGGAAAAGCCCGGAGTTGGAAAAGTAACTTACAAGTACCGGTCGTTAAAAGTGTGGAATGTTTTTAAGAATCAAGTTTAACTTGAAATATCTCTCGGAATGAATTTTTATATGCAAAATGCGATGAATGTACATCATATTTTAGCCTCCTCTGTCGATTTCAAGTGCTAACTCCATTTTTGTGGGAAAAGGTCATTATTTCCCTTTGACACATGAACTAAAAACAACAACACAGGGAAAACATGTCACTTAACTGAATTAACACTTATTGATCAAAATAACGGAGCAACACTTACATCCGCTGATGTTTAGCGGATAGAATAGTTAGTATGTACGTCTCAGCAGCGGGGTGTGCCATGCCGGTTCCTGTTTCTTTGCTTCCATGAAGAAACAAAAACATCGCTTCGTTGAGTTCTGACTTCCTCATTTCTTGGAAGAGTTTCTTCAATATTGCCTCACAAGTGTTCTCTTTCCAATTTTCTCACGATGTTGCTTTAGTCTGGCCAGCCATAAATCCATCTTTCTTTTGTGTTGAATAAGATGGTAATGGGCTCAGTTGGGAGACCCCTGGGGGTCTATAGGATAGCCCATATCAAACAGTAACTATTGATTTTCACATGCAGTAGTTGTGTTCAATGTCTGTTGGCTTTATCATGACTTCTTGTACAAGCGGTCGTGGTCCTAGTCATCTTGACATCTTTTGGCAGTGTATTCCATTTGTTTATGAGGGTCTCTATGAAGGTCATTCCATTTGTTATGAGGGTCTCTATGAAGGTCATTCCATTTGTTATGAGGGTCTTGATGAAGGTCATTCCATTTGTTATGAGGGTCTTGATGAAGGTCATTCCATTTGTTATGAGGGTCTTGATGAAGGTCATTCCATTTGTTATGAGGGTCTTGATTGAAGGTCATTCCATTTGTTATGAGGGTCTTGATGAAGGTCATTCCATTTGTTATGAGGGTCTTGATGAAGGTCATTCCATTTGTTATAAGGGTCTTGATGAAGGTCATTCCATTTGTTATGAGGGTCTTGATGAAGGTCATTCCATTTGTTATGAGGTTCTTGATGAAGGTCATTCCATTTGTTATGAGGGTCTTGATGAAGGTCATTCCATTTGTTATGAGGGTCTTGATGAAGGTCATTCCATTTGTTATGAGGGTCTTGATGAAGGTCATTCCATTTGTTATGAGGGTCTTGATGAGTATCTCATTTCTAATTCGATCTTATATATCTGTATTATTTACCAAATACTCGCCGTTTTCAATATCTACTTTCAAGGCAATCATTGGCCTTCCATCTTAACCCAAAATTCGACATATGTTGCTAAGTTACAGTACAGAACTCGCTGGAGATGAACAGAAATGAATATATTTGGTTTCGTCGTTCTAGCAAATTTCTGCAACTCACGCTGCTCGCTCGGTTATTTCGTAACGACTCAGGCTCTGAACTATTACGCGTATGACTGTTGCCATTTTTAGACCATAAAGGTACGATAAGCTACAACTCTACTTTTTAAAACTTTTCAAAACGAATCACTACTGAGACGCTCCGATTCAGGTTCGCGTATGCATTAACTCTCGAACGCATTTACCATATAACAAAAAAAAAGTTTTTACCGCCGCGCAGATGTCGCGTCAGCGTCATTTTCGGTCATGATTTTCACTAGGATCGTGACGTCACAACTACAAGAACCATGAGCTTAATTGTTTTAGTTTTTAATCATTTATTATTTCATTTCGATGTTCTATTGAACAAATGATAATTTACATTATGAAAAATGATCCTTGTTTCTAAGGACCCAAAATATTGGTAACTTACAAAATTGTCCCCAACCCCATTGTCGCCTAAACTCAAAACATTAATGGAAACACACCATATCGAAATTCCCAGCTGTGATGCCGGACTGAAGTACCGTAGCAGTTGTATCTCCAGACAGAATTTTCATTTTTGCCGCAGTCGCATCAGCTTTGTGTCACGTGATATATGACCGGCCAACTGCTGCCATTGTTACCGCATCAGTCGACGGCCAGCGGTCCCTCTCACCTCTGAATGTCAGAAGAGAGTGTGGACCTCCCAGAAGATGTATCCCAGACGGTTTGAGTGTCACTATCTTCGAATGAACTTTGATTTTCGGTGCTTTTGTTTGAATAGTGTGTCAGCCATCCGCGAAACAGTCAGCGTTGCCGTCCAGTCAATTGCAATGCTGGTCAACGATGTTCTCTAACTTGGCTCATTTATCATACATCGCTATTTTCATTCACCGTGTGATTATGGTGGTACGAGACTGGTGTAGACTATGCTATATTTGAAGTGTATACTGTCTAAATGTATACTGTCATATTTGTACAAAATGCCATGGTGTTTGTTGCGAGGTGATGCAATTGGTCGGATAGCATCTAAAACGTCGGATTATTTTGGCAGAGTTATAATGTTGATTAATGTCGAAAGATTAGACATGATTGCAGGTATTTGCAGCTCGTCTGGGAGGGAGTGGTCGCCTGTAGAGCCACTGCTGGGAGCTGTCTGATCCGAGCAGCGGGTCCAGCCGCCGCGTCCGCGCCAGCATTGGGGATATAGCAGCTGTTCATTGAAAATCGACCCCGGTTTCTGGAATGCTGGATCTTAGAGCAGCTCGTCAATATGATTTATCTAATATTTTATGTATTCTTTTTCTTGAGAATGAATGCAATTTTACGAAATAGGATATGCATATGCATTTAGTGACCATTCATACAAAATGTCTATACAAAACAACAAAACTTTGGAACATATTCTCTTCCCTTCACACAAACCACCTCATTTTATTCGGCGCAGATAAAGTCAAAAAGAGAAGAATTCCTCTGTTTGCCGGTATGCAATCAAAAGACACTTAATCAAATAAGCCATAGGCATTCAGCAACGCACATTGTACTCATTGCATCTCAGGTGCGGCGCATCCCACGTTCATGGTCATACTATCGTACCTCGTCGCACCTTCTGCTATCTTCCCAGTTGGAGAGACATCATACCGACTCGTTGCCACATCGCGTATATGACATACCGCGGGACATACCGCGGGACATACCGCGGGACATACCGCGGGACATATCGGGACATACCGCGGGACATACCGGGACATACCGCGGGACATACCGCGGGACATACCGCGGGACATACCGCGGGACATACCGCGGGACATACCGCGGGACATATCGGGACATACCGCGGGACATACCGGGACATACCGCGGGACATACCGCGGGACATACCGCGGGACATACCGCGGGACATACCGCGGGACATACCGCGGGACATATCGGGACATACCGCGGGACATACCGCGGGACATACCGCGGGACATATCGCGAGACATACCGCGGGACATACCGCGGAACATACCGCGGGACATACCGCGGGACATATCGGGACATACCGCGGGACATACCGGGGCATACCGCGGGACATACCGCGGGACATACCGCGGGACATACCGCGGGACATACCGCGGGACATACCGCGGGACATATCGGGACATACCGCGGGACATACCGCGGGACATACCGCGGGACATATCGCGAGACATACCGCGGGACATACCGCGGGACATACCGGGACATACCGCGGGACATACCACGGGACATACCGCGGGACATACCGCGAGACATAGCGCGGGACATACCGGGACATACCGCGGGACATACCGCGGGACATACCGCGAGACATAGCGCGGGACATACCGGGACATACCGCGGGACATACCGGGACATACTGCGGGACATACCGGGACATACCGCGGGACATACCGCGGGACATACCGCGGGACATACCGGGACATACGGCGGGACATACCGGGACATACCGGGACATACCGCGGGACATACCGCGGGACATACCGCGGGACATACCGCGGGACATACCGCGGGACATACCGCGGGACATACCGCGGGACATACCGCGGGACATACCGGGACATACCGGGACATACCGGGACAGACCGCGGGACATACCGGGACATACCGCAGGGCATACCGCGGGACATACCGCGGGACATACCGCGGGACATACCGCGGGACATACCGCGGGACATACCGCGGGACATACCGCGGGACATACCGGGACATACCGCGGGACATACCGGGACATACCGGGACATACCGCGAGACATAGCGCAGGACATACCGCGGGACATACCGGGCATACCGCGGGACATACCGCGGGACATACCGCGGGACATACCGCGGGACATACCGCGGGACATACCGGGACATACCGCGGGACATACCGGGACATTACGCGGGACATACCGGGACATACCGCGAGACATAGCGCAGGACATACCGGGACATACCGCGGGACATACCGCGGGACATACCGGGACATACCACGAGACATAGCGCAGGACATACCACGGGACATACCGGGACATACCGCGGGACATACCGCGGGACATACCGCGGGACATACCGCGAGACATAGCGCAGGACATACCGCGGGACATACCGGGACATACCGGGACATACCGCGGGACATACCGCGGGACATACCGCGAGACATACCGGGACATACCGCGGGACATACCGGGACATTACCCGGGACATACCGGGACATACCGCGAGACATAGCGCGGGACATACCGGGACATACCGCGGGACATACCGGGACATACCGCAGGACATACCGGGACATACCGCGGGACATAGCGCGGGACATACCGGGGCATACCGCGGGACATACCGGGACATACCGCGGGACATACCGGGACATACCGCGGGACATACCGCGGGACATACCGCGGGACATACCGCGGGACATACCGCGGGACATACCGCGGAACATACCGCGGGACATACCGCGGGACATACCGCGGGACATACCGGGACATACCGCGGGACATACCGGGACATACCGCGGGACATACCGCGGGACATACCGCGGGGCATACCACGGGACATACCGGGACATACCGCGGGACATACCGGGACATACCGCGGGACATACCGCGGGACATACCGCGGGACATACCGGGACATACCGCGGGACATACCGGGACATACCGCGGGACATACCGCGGGACATACCGCGGGACATACCGGGACATACCGCGGGACATACCGCGGGACATACCGGGACATACCGCGTGGCATACCGCGGGACATACCGGGACATACCGCGGGACATACCGCGGGACATACCGCGGGACATACCGCGGAACATACCGGGACATACCGCGGGACATACCGGGACATACCGCGGGACATACCGGGACATACCGCGGGACATACCGCGGGACATACCGCGGGACATACCGCGGGACATACCGCGGGACATACCGGGACATACCGCGGTACATACCGGGACATACCGCGGGACATACCGCGGGACATACCGCGGGACATACCGCGGGACATACCGGGACATACCGCGGGACATACCGCGGGACATACCGCGGGACATACCGGGACATACCGGGACATACCGGGACATACCGGGACATACCGCGGGACATACCGAGACATACCGCGGGAAATACCGGGACATACCGCGGGACATACCGCGGGACATACCGCGGGACATACCGCGGGACATACCGCGGGTCATACCGCGGGACATACCGCGGGGCATAGCGCGGGAAATACCGCGGGACATACCGCGGGACATACCGCGGGACATACCGCGGGACATACCGCGGGACATACCGCGGGACATACCGCGGAACATACCACGGGACATACCGCGGGACATACCGCGGGACAAACCGCGGGTCATACCGCGGGACATACCAGGACATACCGCGGGACATAGCGCGGGACATACCGCGGGATATACCGGGACATACCGGGACATACCGCGGGACATACTGGGACATACCGGGACATACTGGGACATACCGGGACATACCGCGGGACATACCGGGACATACCGCGGGACATACCGGGACATACCGCGGGACATACCGCGTGACATACCGCGGGTCATACCGCGGGACATACCGCGGGACATAGCGCGGGACATACCGCGGGACATACCGCGGGACACACCGTGGGACATACCGCGGGACATACCGCGTGACATACCGCGGGACATACCGCGGGACATACCGCGGGACATACCGCGGGACATACCGCGGGACATACCGCGGGTCATACCGCGGGACATACCGCGGGACATACCGCGGGACATACCGGGACATACCGCGGGACATAGCGCGGGACATACCGCGGGACATAGCGCGGGACATACCGGGACATACCGCGGGACATACCGGGACATACCGCGGGACATACCGCGGGACATACCGCGGGACATACCGAGGGACATACCGCGGGACATACCGCGGGACATACCGCGGGACATACCGCGGGACATACCGGGACATACCGCGGGACATACCGCGGGACATACCGCGGGAGATACCGCGGGACATACCGCGGGACATACCGGGACATACCACGGGACATACCGGGACATACCGCGGGACATACCGGGACATTACGCGGGACATACCGCGGGGTATACCGGGACATACCGTGGGACATACCGCGGGACATACCGCGGGACATACCGGGACATACCGCGGGACATACCGGGACATTACGCGGGACATACCGGGACATACCGCGAGACATAGCGCAGGACATACCGGGACATACCGCGGGACATACCGCGGGACATACCGCGGGACATACCGCGGGACATACCGCAGGACATACCGCGGGACATACCGCGGGACATACCGCGGGACATACCGGGACATACCGCGGGACATACCGCGGGACATACCGCGGGACATACCGCGGGACATACCGCGGGACATACCGCGGGACATACCGCGGGACATACCGCGGGACATACCGCGGGACATACCGCGGGACATACCGGGACATACCACGGGACATACCGGGGCATACCGCGGGACATACCGGGACATTACGCGGGACATACCGGGACATACCGCGGGACATACCGGGACATTACGCGGGACATACCGCGGGGTATACCGCAGGACATACCGCGGGACATACCGGGACATACCGCGGGACATACCGCGGGACATACCGGGACATTACGCGGGACATACCGCGGGACATACCGCGGGACATAGCTGGCCGAGTCGTGTCGCTATCGGACCACCGCGGGGCATGGGACGAATACCCCGTCAGATCACTGCTGGTCCATCACACCGCCGGCATTATAGACATCGATCCGCCTACTCAGCTGGCGGTGAGACTGAGCTGTCGAAAGCTAACTGATGTCGCCGCTAATAAACCAGTCCGTCTGCCATTCTTGGCTCGTCCGGTTCCTGGCCGAGTGTTGCCTGCTGTAACGAAATTGTGGCGGCCCGTGTTGATATAGCTGATATACACTGAATAAAACAAACGAAAAGTTCACTTTTATGCGCAGCAACATGGACAAATCATATTATTTTTGTCTTCCTGAAATGCGTTTTTTTAAATATTTGTCAACATTTCATTTATACGGAAATGTTTATTTACGTTCAATTCAGAGTATCTAATGCGTGCAATTTTATTTTATATAAAAGTACCAACGGATGCTACTACTTAGATGCCGAATTAAACAATAAATATGTCATCCTCCGTTTCGCCTGGCACATGGTGACCACTGACCAGCATTTGTATGCAGGTATCGGTTCAATCTGGGTCGCTACACCACAAAGTGGTAGCTTGTTTTATCCCTTCAGGTTCATCAAGGTGTTACTCAATGGTCCTAATGAGGCGTCAATGGTTCTAATGAGGCGGGGTGAAGTTTATTAAAAAAAAATCAGCCTCGGCAACGGTAAAATGTCAATTAGTACAGTGGTTGCGCCGCGGACGGCAATGTCATTATGTCACAATTTACTGATGAAATGAAACTAACATTAATTTATGGCATTGTCTTAGCGCCAGCTGAAATAATTAATTTTCACTTATCCATATTATTGAACTCTAGTGAAGCTCATCATTAAATTTGATATGTACTCATATGTTTTTTCTTCTTCATAAAGCCGTGACATTGAACACCGTGCTCTTATCACCGCTCGCGCGGTCCGCCGAGTGGCTGGGTGGCAGAGGAGCTAGGTAGGCAACCCGCAACGCGCAGGTTTCACCACAAAACCGCATAGGTAGTCACTGGCAGATCCAGGCACTGGCGGCCGCAGGGGGGGGGGGATGTTAACTTTCAAGCGTGCTGCATGTTTAGCTAGTCTGCCGAGTTCCTAAAAAGGCGATGCGACCACAAAGATGCGGACATCGGCATCTAAAAGCTGCTCCAGCGGTGCCCAACTTACACTGGCGTGTCCAGAGTGAGGGGTCATCAGGGGAAATGCCCCCCCCCCCTCCCGCAGGAATATGGGGGCATTCAATACAAGTATGCGCGTTTCCAATTTATAGTAAAATCGTAAAAATTGTCTTTGCAGCAGTCAAAATCCAGCTATCCAGAGTCAAAAACCGGAAAATTTCGCGCCGCTTCGCGGCATGACACAACTTTCGCAATTGTTTATACAAATTTGGAAAATGGGAAAATGAATTCCATTAGGTATGTCTCTGGCAGAGGCTCTCCTTGGCGGTAATTGCTGGCACTGGCGGATCTAGGGGGCATCAGGGGCAAATGCCCCCCCCCCCCACCCCCACCACAGGGATCTGAGACGGGCATTCAATACAAGTATGTCCCCCCCCCCCCCCCCGCGCGCGTTCCCTGCACTGAACGTGAAAAACAATGATCTTAGGATAAAACTTCATGAAAACGGATTTTTTTCTTCTCTCGAGTGATTGAATTTGAAGCTGGTATGCATCCCTTTCTTTCAATGATAGACAAAACAGCGCACCTGATCACTGATGCGATTCAAGCAGCCCCGGTGACACTTACCCGCGCCCGCTGGGGTGGGGGCAGAATCAGCCCCCTCCCGGATTTGCTCAATAACTTGAAAACTATGATAGATATCAACGTCAAATGTTCGGTACCTTATGCTGCATCACTTCTACGTCTTCTCACTCAATTCCAATTAAATTTATGTAGTATTTGGGAAAATAATGACGTTTTAATGACGCCATGTCATGCCATTTTGGGTGGAAAAACGATAAATGCTTGAACAATCGTAAAAAATATAGTTTTGAAGCAAATTGCAAATAAAAATGTCCAAAGAATGGAAATGACATTCTCTTCAAAATGGCAATCTCGGATTTTCGAAATTTTGTGTTATTGACCAAAAAAGAAAGAAATAAAAGCACTTTTTTTCGGAGAAAAAAAAGTCCACAAAATAAATTTTTGTGAATTTGAAAAGTGAATTTCTTAAGCTCGAATACCAAAATAAGGCGACCAGCCCAAATCCGCGGAGAAATAAATGGGGTACCGTTTTGCCACAAAAAGATCCCCCACAGAGAGAGGCTGGATCCGCCAGTGCCAACTTGTTAGACCAAAGAGGAAATAGTGGGGACCAGGCCAGGACCATCTCCCAAAGCCATCTCCCACAGGCTCCTCCAGATGCCTAGGAACCAATTATGCGCAGAAAAGTCGTTCTGCCTCTTGCTGCTTTCAAACCATTTGCACTGTTACCGGTTGTTTGTTAAAGGGAGTGTGCCTACTCACATCGCTTATTTGGGGTTATTGACACTGGAACATAATTTTCTGAATTGAACCACGACCTAATTTCTCCAGATTCACCCTAGTTGCTGATATATTCCAAAGACTACAGGAACGTGATGAAATCACAAAATTATCGGGTAGACTCCAGAAGGCTTACCACCACTAGCCGTTTTCACGAAGGATTTTGCGTTTGGGGTGATTGGCGCGTTTGGGGCGTTTGGGGCGATTGGGGCGATTGGGACGTTTGGGGTAAATGGGGGGGGGCAGTGTTCAATACAAGTATGCCCCTGGAATGACAATGACACCTATGGCCACGTGACACGGTGTTTGGTCAAAAACTCCAAAACTCCAAAACTCCAAAACTCCAAAACTCCAAAACTCCAAAACTCCAATCCAAAACTCCAAAACTCCAAAACTCCAAAATCCAAAATTCCAAAATTCCAAAATTCCAAAATTCCAAAATTCCAAAATTCCAAAATTCCAAAATGCCAAAATTCCAAAATTTCAAAATTCCGAGTATTGTTATTCCAATGGTGCAACCAACCTTCGGATACAAACAACCTTCGGTTATTCGGATTTTGGGATACAACCAATCTTAGATTATTCGGATATGCGCGGGTGCAATGCCGGTCCGAAGGTTGGTCGTACATTTGTATGGGTTTTGGTTTTTATTTTGGAATTTTGAAATTTTCGGATTTTTTGAATTTTGAATTTTGGAGTTTTGGAGTTTTGGAGTTTTTTTATTTTTTCTAACGCCCCTTGTCAGAGACTAAAACTTTTTGGATGAGTCCCTTAACAGGTCGGAAGGGCGTTGAAAAGGTTGGAGGGGCCCCTAGACGATCTAAAGGGACCCTGAGGCCTCAGCCTTTCAACAGTAAGAATGAAGTTGTTATTATGCGTTTATTGTTATTATGCGGAGTTTTGGAGTTTTGGAGTTTTTGGATTTATTTTTTAAAAGCCCTTTGTCAGAGACTGTACTTGGCGTCAGGCGGAACCAGAACGCCAGCTGCTGTCGTACGATTTATCGTGAAATGCAAAGAGAAACTTACTTCTTTCTCCACATATATCCATCAGTTGTCCAAACGAAAGTCATATTCGTAGTTTTGAGCTCAAGATGAACCGTATGGTTTAATTTCAAGACAACTTTCAAGGTGACCTATTCCCTATAAATTTGTTCAGTTATACTCAGCAACACAACACAAGTTTTGTTTGTAATTGTGTGATACATTTTGGGAGTTGCTTATCCCCCATACAAACTGTTTTGCCCGCTCTGAATCCGCCCCGGAATAAAAGTGAATACATCTGAGCCGATTGCTGTTAAGATTATATTACAGTGGCACGGAAGCATCTTGTCAAAGCCGGACGCCTTTCTGATCCAAAGCTGATATGAAACAAGATAATCGGCTCGCACGCAGCACGGCAGCCCCCTTACAGTGTCAAGGTTTGGTCTCCGTACGGAAGCCTCGTTAAAGTGTCACGGTTTGGTCTCCGTACGGCAGCCGCGTTAAAGTAACAAGGTTTGGTCTCCGTACGGCAGCCTCGTTAAAGTGACAAGGTTTGACTCCGCACGGCAGCCTCAGCCCTCGTTAAAGTGCCAAGGTTTGGTCTCCGTACGGCAGCCTCGTTAAGTGCCAAGTTGCGGTCTCCGCACGGCAGCCTCGATAAAATGCCAAGTTTGGTCTCCACACGGCAGCCTCCTTAGAATGTCAAGATGCTCCCTCCGAACGGCAGCCGAGTCACAGTGTACCAAGGTGCGGTCTCCCAAATCTCCAAAGCCGTGCCGACCAGCTTGATCGGGACTGAGTCCGATTAAACCTACATAGGGCTCGATTCAAGCGGATCACTGTGATGTAAAACAGCGCGATACATTACGATTCCAATGCCAGTAATTTCACACTTAAGCAGGCTCGTTCCCGATAGTATACCGGTACCAATGACCAGGATTTGTCAAATCACTGCTGTTGGCGTCAAACCATGGCGCCAGCCATAGCGCAATGTTTGCCAGCCCACGCAAACGTTAACTGAATATTCCTACAGCGGTCAGCGACCGCAAGTCCAGCATGGCTGTCATCAACTCCTTCCGAGCTCACCGCAGACACGAGCTGCAGCTGCTGAGCTGCACTGCTGAGCTGCACTGCTGAGTTCAGCAGCCGGCTGAGCTGCACGCGCAGCTGCCGAGATCAGAGAGGATGCCGCAGTTCCGTGTGAGTTGTGAGGAGACCCGGCATGAGCCGACAATCGTGCGCCGGCCGCCGCCGCCGTCCCTGGCCGCCCGCCGCGCTGGCGCCAGCAGATCCCGCGCCGGCATCACAGATCCTACCCGATCGGACTGAGCCGGGATCGGAGTGGAGCCAGGAAGAAGGCTGCCGTCGCCGCCGACACACGCCACGCCGTACACTCTGCCCGAGATAACACGCGCCCCGCTGGGGGAGAGGCAGAATCTGCCCCCCCCCCCGGGATTTTCTCAATAACGTGACAACCATGATAGGTATCGACGTGAAACTTTTAATAGCTTATGATGCATCCATGCCACGTCTTCTGACAAACTTTTGAGTAAATTAATCCAGTACTTTGGGAGATAATGACGTTTTAGTAGCGTCATGTCATGCCATTGTAAGTGCAAAAACGATAAATGTTGAACAAATTCGTCGAGTTAATTGCTAATCGAGTTTTGAAGCTAATTGCAAATAAAACACGCAAAAAGAGAGGAAATGTCATTTGCGTCAAAATGGCTATTTCGGATTTTCAAAATTTGGTGTTTTTAACTCCCAAAACGCAAAAACATATTTTTTTGCGGAAAAATGTCTACAAAATCTAATTTTTCAGACATTAAAAAACTGATTATATATTAGAAAACCAAGTATGGACGATGCCTAAACCAAATTTAAAGCAATATCTTTATTTTTGACTGTCTTATGGCTCCCTAAGTATGAGTAACTCATGAAGTCATTTTTTCAATTGCGTTTTTTGTTTTGCTCTTAGTGACCAGATACAAAAAAACTACCACACCTGTATTTTTGAGACACAACTGGTCTATAAGCATGCCTTTTATTTAGATTAATCAATTTCAAATGTTTATTTTATGTGGCCTGACCTTGACCTGAACTTCACCTAAGGGTCATTATATGGGGTGAGGTTGTGAAAGTGGCTACTACTATCAAATTTTACGTGTAAAATATCCCCCAAAACATGTGTCGCATGACTTGCGTAGACCTCTTGCCAATAATGACCTTTTGTGACCTGACCTTGACCTTGAACTTGGCTTACAATTTCAATTTTGCTTATGCGGGAGATGTATTATACCTTTGAGAGCACTTTGTGTGATAATGGTAGCAAACTAAGGCTTTGGATGGAAAGTATAGCCCAGCAACTCAGATAACTCGATTTTGACTTTTTACCTGATCATGACCACCTGACCTGTGACCCTATTTTGACAATTTCGCGTATGGTTTAGATGCGTCTCGTTGAGAGCTTCTGATTGCCGCATTGCGCGTCTCGCTGCGGTGATTGGTTCGGAAGATAACCAGGGAGCAGAACCCCCCAGCGGGACGCATGCTAATCTATCGCTGCGTGACATGCTCCGTCAGCTGGGAAGAAGCCGCTATTGGTGTCCTCCGTGATGTCATTTTTAGAAGATTACATCCTTTCATCGACATCGGACCTACGGACGCCTTCCAGCCAGCCTTCGCCAGCCCTCCACCGCTTCCGGGTGCGGAACCCTGACCACGTGCGTGTGGCAGGGTTGTAGACCCTGCAGGTAGACTTTAGATATTTTTAAGTAGGTAGATTCATTAGATACAAATTTTGTATTGGCAATAGGCCTCCTCCACGGCTTAGGTCCCCTCCAGTCTTGGGAAGTTAATTTGCAGTTGCCATCACGTTCTGTCGTGTGTGGCAAGTTAACGTAAACAGTTAGCCCCTAATCCTATCCCTGAGCCACGACGATGGCTACCCCCCGGAACCCCGCCCCCCGATCCGCCCGACCCCCTCTGGGGTCTTCCGGCGCGCGACCGCGTGCCCCCCTGGACGGTCCCCCTCCCCGCCCCCTTCAGGGGCCCAGCCCGCCCCGTCCAGGGGCCAGGCTCCCGCCTGACGCACGTACCCCCGACGGCCCGGCGTTCCTGCTAATGAAGCGGGACGACAGTGCTCCGTTTGGGTCGACCAACCCCTTCGCCATAAGGCGCTGGATACGGTCGATCTGTGGCGGGGACGTGGGAAAGGCCAGGACGATCCACTCAGGAGCTCTCCTGATCCAGACCCTGTCTGGACAGCAGAACGTCCAACTGCTGGCAACCAAGGCGTTCATCGGTGTAGCGGTGAACGTCGAGGCCCCCATCCACCTAAACTCGGTGGAGGGCCTCATGTGGTGCCCTGAGGTGGCTAGCCTCTCGGAGGAGGAGATCCTCTGGGAGCTCGAGCCGCAGGGCGTAGTGGAGGTGGTGCGGCTCAGGCCCCAGAGGCAAGAGCAGCCCAACCCACTAGTACGCCTGAGGTTCGACGGGCTAGCTCTGCCTAGCCAGGTGTACTGCGGCTACCTGAGGGTAGACGTGCGCCCTTGGATCCGCCCCCCCCCCCCGGCAGTGCCGAAAGTGTTGGCGATTCGGCCACACCGACAGCGTCTGCCAGGCACACGGCCACACGTGTGGTCGGTGTGCCGGGCAACACCCGACAGACGGGTGCACCGCCGCAGCTAAGTGCTGCGCCGGATGCGGCGACGCCCACGCCGCCTGGTATCGGCGCTACCCGGCTCAGGTGGCGTTCGTGGAGGCGAAAGACGGAAACCGTCAGAGGCCCGCTTCCCCCCCCCCCCCCCCGACGCTCTCCCCAGGCCTGAACCCCGCCGCCTGGCCGCCGCTGCCCAACCTGGCCAAGGCCCCGCCCCGCCGGACCACCGGTCCGCTAGCCCCGCCCCAGGCAACCCCCTACCAGCAGGCTGCCCAGCCAGACCTGCCCCGACCCCGAGCCGGCTTGCCAGGCTACCCACCCATGCCCGACCCGCCCCGCCGCTCAGCCGAGTCCACCCCGGCTCCCTCTGACGGACCCTCCCCCCGCCGGGAGACCACCCGTCGTTCTTCGGAACTCTCGTCCGACGACGAGTCCCTCCTGCGGACCGCCGCCCTGAAGGCCGGCCAGAACCAGCGCTACCGCTCCAACTCCCCGCCCTCCCGCCCCTCCTCCCAACCCCGCCCCTCCTCCCTCTCCCGCCCCTCCTCCCACTCCCGCCCCTCCTCCCACTCCCGCCCCCGGGCCACTGAGGAGAGCCCGACCCCCTCCCCGCCACCCCGGTCCCGGTCACGGTCGAAGCACTCCCGCTCCCGCATACCTAGGCACACCCGAGCGACCGCAGGGCGCGGTCCGGACAGCAGCGACTAAAAATGAATAATAACCAGTCAGAATTTGTCCTCCAATGGAATGTTAGATCTTTAATATCCCATTGGGGGCAATTCAAACATTACGTCTTAAATAATAATCCGTTAGTAGCCGCTGTTCAGGAAACCCATTTTATTGACGCCGACTTTAACAATTATACTCTTAAAATCTACGGTTATAGCCTTTATACAAACAACGTAAATGCATCACCGCGCCGAGGCGGCTCGGCTTTGCTTATTTCAAACCAACTTTTGCATCATCAAATCGACCTTCAAACAACCTTAGACGCAGTCGGCGTTAATATCAAAATCGCTCAGCTAGAACTAACTCTTATCTCAATTTATTTCCGTCCTACTGAGGACATAGACATTGATTCTTTTTCCCAGCTTATTACAAATATTAACACCCCATGTCTGATTATGGGCGATTTCAACGCGCATAGTCGGGCGTGGGGCTGCCTTCGGAACTCTCTCCGAGGCCAAATTATGCTGGACCTGCTGGACCGGCATAATTTGGTCTTCCTTAACGACCAATCACCCACACACGTACACCACTCAGGAGGCGAGGTGACTTACAGAGCCATTGATCTCGCCTTCGCCATACCACGCATCGCGACTCTTTTTACATTTAATGCACAATCTGACCCTCTTTTTAGCGATCATTACCCAATTCACTTAGAACTCCAAGTCCCTTCAGGACAGACAAATTTTTACTCTCTGCCTAGATGGAACCTTCGCAAAGCCGACTGGTCCTCCTTCCAAAAACACATTGACACTAGTCACCCCGCAGACTCCCAGACCGACATTAACACATTTTTAAACACTATTCTCGCATCAGCACACCAGCACATTCCACACACACGCACACACACACAACATCACCCGAGGCAGCGTACTGCCCCGTGGTGGAACACAGAATGCCAAAGAGCTGTTGCCCTCCGGAAAAGAGCATTTCGGAAATTTCAAGCTTGTATAACTGCAGAAAACGAACACGAAGTACGGAAAACCCGCTCTTTGGCTAAAACAATCATTGACAAAGCAAAAAAAAGAATCTTGGCAGGAATTCTCATCTACCTTTAATCGATTTACCTCCCTCTCAAAAATTTGGACATTAATTAAATCGTTTTCAAATAAAAGACCACCGTCATACAAAATCCCACACTTACAAATACACAACACATCTTACACGCTTCCCCTAGAGGTGGCAACACAATTTGCACAACATTACGCTAACATATCATCAACACAACAATGTACACCAACTTTTACTAACCAACTTAACGATCAATTTCAATCTATTAGCTTTGACTTTAATAACGTAGAAATATACAACTCTCTTTTTACCAACTCAGAGTTAACGTACGCTATAGGTAAATGTGGTAAAACTTCTGTAGGGCCAGATCAAATTGACTACTCCTTCTTTAAAAACTTGACAGAAACTGGTCTCACCAACTTGCTAACAGCCTTCAATACCATGTGGTTTGACGGCACTTTCCCTGAATCTTGGCATAATAGTACGCTAATTCCTATAATTAAACCTCGCAAACCTAAATCTTCTCCCGCTAGCTATCGCCCTATTTCTCTAACTAGTTGTGCATGTAAACTATTCGAACGCATGGTTAATGGACGCATCAGGACATACATTGAATCAAATAATTTACTTACCCCACACCAAAGTGGTTCTCGACCTGGTCGCTCCACTGCGGACAATTTAGTTGGTCTTATCGACTCTGTCCAGCGCGGCTTTCGAGGGAGAGAGGTCACAGTTGCCCTCTTTCTTGATTTGAGAGCCGCATTTGACAGAGTCAACAAAACCGCACTTTTAGTAAAGGTCCATAAGGCCGGAATTCGAGGTCGACTCGCCAAATTTATCCAAAACTTTTTAGAAAATAGAACTTTTAATGTAAGGTGCGGCAACACATATTCTCCAAATCAAAATCAGGACCACGGTGTCCCACAGGGATCGGTCCTCTCCCCGACCCTATATTTAATTATGATTAACGACATCTTCAGTAATATTAATAAGATCGACAAAGGTCTCAAATGTTCAATGTACGCTGATGACCTGGCGGTGTGGTTCTCGCACCCGAGTGTCGATCAAGCCAGCAAAATGTTACAACTAGTACTCATTGATATAAAGGTATGGTGCGACCAATGGGGTCTGGAAATTTCTCCAAGTAAATCTGCATCTCTAATTTTTTCAAAGAAACCTGCATATGTGGAACCCTACATTCCATTAAAATATAACAATCAAATTATCCCTTTCGTCAAATCATTCAAGTATCTGGGAATAACGCTAGACACACGTCTCTCGTTCATCCCACACTTCAATGATTTAGTGCAGAGATG
>JAXIVJ010011725.1:7500-42637 GCA_036785665.1 Chirona hameri | reverse complement strand
CCTTCCATCTGCGAGAACTGAGAGGAGACCTCAGCTGATTGTACCGGGAAAGAGAACATCCGGCAAAGTGTGGGTTACACACAGGCAGGTAGCGGGCAGCGGGCGCTGAAACCGACTCCTTGCGTCATTACCAGAGATATTCCTGCTCGAGCATGCCGGCTATATATCTTCGAATCGTGCCTTGATGAGACTGCTATGTCCGAGCTTCATGTGATTAGGCAGGTACCTCCGTATCGTTTGCCGCGCCGACTTGCCATGCTGAAGCCCATTAGTGCTGGTATGCCTTTACATATCATTCCCAGGGGGGGGGGGGGGCAGCCGCGGGCGGTCGCTGCTGCCTGCAGGAACCCCCTCCCTGCCCCCCCCCCTGAACCCGGTGGCCTGTTACCATGCGCCAGGGTCCGGACGGGAGGGGGGGGGGGAGGGTGTCTTCTGTTGCTATGTGGCAGGTCAGAATGCAGTACTGATCGGTGCACAACACTGCACGGTGGCGACTGGCGATGGCGGCATTTACGGACATTTCCGGAGTCGATAGTGAGATCGGGAGTTTACGGCGGGAGGTCGGGAGTTTACGGCGGGAGGTCGGGAGTTTACCGCGGGTCTGGAGTGGACGAGGTTCGAGCTGTGCGAGTGCTGGAGTGAGGAGGTCGAGCCGTCAACCTCTTCACCTTCAGCCAGCCTTCGGGTTGAACTATCGATGCCATGCCCCATGGCGCTGCTTGGTTCGTGGAAGTGTTTGTGCCTGCCGAGGTCGACGGAGTGCCATTTTGTCGGAGTTTTTAATGTTATTGCCACCGTACAGAACTTGGGGCTAAGTTCGAAATGTGTGGTGTCCGATGTCCTCTGAGGCTTGTTGAAAGAGATTGTTGTTCATAATAGAGATTGTCAGGGGTGTAGGATCCTATTCAGTTGAGGGGTTTCAGCCCCCCCCCCCCCCCACTTGGACGAAGAAGAGGTCAAATCGGGAAGAAATGTATTATTTTGTGGATTGTGATGATACTTAAAGCGATTTTTACCAGCTCAGCCCGCCAACTTTTCTGGAGAAGCTACACCCCCCCCCCCCCCTGGCGATTGTTGATAATAAATGAATCAACAACGTACAAGATTTCCTACCCGCACGGGGCCGATGGCGGTCGAGGTCTTGGCGAGGAAATTCCTTGCCTCTTGCCACCAGCCTATCACCCCAGACGCCGGCAAATCATCCACGCGTCGTTACTGTCATCAATTCCGCAAGTTAATTACGTTAGATGACCTCAGGGACGCACAAGACGGAGCGGCCGTGATACAGGCACGTAGCCAGGATTTTTATCAGGGGGAGGGGGGGGGGGGGGGGGTCAGTGGTAGAATCAAATTTCGCTCCTCAGCCAACTGTTATTGACGGGGGAGGGGGTCGTCAGCAAATCGCATTTTATCAAGTGTATTTTTGTTTTGCTCGGGGGGGGGGGGGGGGGGGGGGGGGTCCATGGCCCACGTGCCCCCTCCGGCTATACGTCCCTGGCGTAATATTCCATGAGGATGTGTCGGCGCTTCGAACAGCGGCGTCACTTCCTTGCGTTTTTTCTCCATTTTCTCACGACCACTTCATTTCCTCTGACTACACTGTTTTTCAGAGTTCGTGACGATGACTTGCCGGACAGTGTTTGTATTTTGTGAGTGCCATGCATTTGTTATCGCCTCGGTACTGATTCGCTCGCCGTGTGAAGCGGGCTGACTCGCCGGTCGCGGCGCCGGCAGGACTGAAGATGCCGAGTTTGCCGTCACGAACAAAATGGTCTCTGTCGCGCGACCATTTTGGAGCCGGTCGTGATCATGATCTTGTCCATTTAGGCGGACACCAGAGCGGGGAGCGCTTGATTCCAAGTGGCTGAGGCCTGAGGTGTTCGCGCTGCTTATTTGGTGGTGGAAGGTGACGTAGCCTTACGCAAATCTCTATTCGCAGGCGCAGCGGCGGACGGCGACGCGGCACCCGTCAGCGACATCTCTGGAGCGGCCTGCGAACCAGGCGACGAGGACGACATCTGTGGAGCGTCCGTGGAACTAGCGGACTGCTGCCGGACCCGCCCGGTCGGCCAGACATGGGGCCGGTACCGCGAGTGGTACAGGTGAGTACTGAGTACCCGGGTACCTGCTTCCTGATCCGCAAGTACATGACACCGACCCACCTCTACGCGACTCCAACGACTCTCTTGGCAACACATTGCGCAACTTTCGCCTCCTTGTAGTCGCGTACATGGTTTGCACTCGCCTAACTAAAACGATAAATATTGACGTGAACTTTTAGCGACGCAAAATGAGCACACACACACACACACACACACACACACACACACACACACACACACACACACACACACACACACACTTCTCCCCTCCGGGGCGGGGAACCGAATGACTTGCACCAGTAGCCAGACTCGAACCCGGAACCCTTGGATTCCGAGTCAGACGCTCTACCAACTGAGCCACCCGGCCCCCACGCACACGCACACGCACACGCACACGCACACGCACACGCACACGCACACGCACACGCACACGCACACGCACACGCACACGCACACGCACACACATACACGCACACGCACGCACACGCACACGCGCACACACTTTGAGCTGTGAAAGACAAGGTGGTCGAGACACCGTAGGTAGCCCTGACCTTTGTGGCACAACATCGAATAACCCATGTGGAGACGGTGAGTTAAAGAATCGGACTAGTAATTCATCATTCGAGTCAGAGAGTCGAGTAGCATGCAGAGTCGCACTCGAATATCGTCCCAGAAGGTTTGGTGGAAGTTGCAAACGGCGTTGCATTGCCACTTGCCGGTCTCCGCGACACAGACTTGTTTCCTCACCAGCTTGTCGTATTTTCACGGCTGCTAATTTGGATTAGCCGGGTGATAATAGGAGGATAGTTATGCACGGGACCGTTGCCTTATTGTGTTTGTCTGTCTGGCTTTGTGTCTCTTCATGCATATTACAAAGCGGGGTTTTATTGAGGTAAAGTTTTGTATGTTGACTGACCCATGAGTAGAAGTTATGCACATGAGCATAATGTCTTTGCCGGAAGCGACGCTAAATTCTAGTTTCGGAAAACGGTTGAATGCTGAACCATTTTATTTACGAAACATTTTTGCGGATTTCCCAACCGATCTTAAAATTCAGATGTCTCGAGATAGCGGCTGGCTTATTTAAATAGTCTCAAAATTATCTTAAAATTTTGCTAAAGACAGAAGCGGCCACTTCTTTCATCGCCCGATTGAACCGTTTTCGTGCTAAATGTGTGTTTTTATGATCCGGGCTGAGACGCAGGAGTCGCACTCTCAACGTCCGCCCCTGTAGCTCAGTGGGAGAGCGCTGGACTTCTGACCTATCCCGGTAGTGGCAGCCCGGGGTCGAGTCGCTTCGGCGCTCGCTATTTGCTCCTGACTGGGATGGCCTGCGGCCGGTGGCAGCGGTCGCACTCAAGGCCAGGTGACGTCAGTCAGCGGGGCGGACCGTGTCCAGGTATGTCGGGCACGTAAAACTTTCGTCTCTAAATTCTGCCGGCCAACAAGAATTGCGCGATCGGGTGGTGAGGTCAGGACCTGTGCAACAAGCTATGCTTAGCGCGGGGACTGACCTCGGAAATCCATCCATTCAAAACATTCGGACTAAATTTATTATAAAAAAAAATAAAAAAATGGGAAGCTCCAGAGTCGTAATCGATTTATTTAGCCTGGTTTTAGTGGTAGTCGAGTTTGATCAGAACCATACGACTCGGCGACCCTAATCCAGAGCTGTGTAGCTATGACCTATGGTCGAAGTCAGAGTGTGTTTAAGTCGAGAGTTTGGCAGGAGTTGGTTTGGCAGGAGTCAGAGCCAATTCCCTCTGCGTGTTTCGGAGCCGTAGTCGCATCGGACAGGTAGGTACTTCTCCGTCCGCTGCGATCAGCGGGGCGTCGCCACCACTAGCGACATTGTCCCCAGCCATTTTCAGCCATCGCTTATATGGTCCCATGTAAAGTGTTCTTGGATTTTTGTTGTAATTTTGTAATTTTGTAATTTTGTAATTTTGTAATTTTGTCATTTTGTCATTTTGTCATTTTGTCATTTGTAATTTTGAACGGTCAATGGTCAATGCCAATGGCCAATGGCGACGCCATTGGCGCTCAGTATACATATAGTCCCTTCAGTGCCTGTACAAGTAGGTACTTAAATAGTGTCGTACGGTTAGAGTGTAATTAGTGCATACTTTAGTGGCCTTGCATGAGTTCAACGAAAATACGAAACCGGAGAAAACTTCAAACACAAAAACCGTTGCTCACGACAACAACCTCACTCGTTGATTACGCACTCGGGTGTCGTGTACTCGTTCATTACGGTGCTCCTTCATGCGAGAGAATATTGCACCATCAGACTGCTGCTCCCATCACTTAGCTGGCGTCGAACTGCGTTTCCAGACAGCGAACATACGCTGCTGAAGTCGCGGCCAGTGCATTGCCGTGTTTTCTGTGTACATGAGTGACGCGAACACGCCGCTTTACGCCTCACCGGCCCTGGCACGGTTTCCGGTATGCCGGATCACACGGCAGTACGCGCTCAGTAGAGCCGCAGGACTCTAGTCTGGCAGCACCCTGCAGGATTGGTGCTGGACTCTGGTCTGGCAGCACCCTGCAGGGTTGGTGCTGGACTCTGGTCTGGCAGCACCCTGCAGGGTTGGTGCTGGGCTCTGGTCTGACAGCACCCTGCAGGGTTGGTGCTGGACCCTGGTCTGACAGCACCCTGCAGGATTGGTGCTGGACCCTGGTCTGACAGCACCCTGCAGGATTGGTGCTGGACTCTAGTCTGGCAGCACCCTGCAGGATTGGTGCTGGACTCTGGTCTGGCAGCACCCTGCAGGATTGGTGCAGGACTCTGGTCTGGCAGCACCCTGCAGGATTGGTGCTGGACTCTGGTCTGGCAGCACCCTGCAGGATTGGTGCAGGACTCTGGTCTGGCAGCACCCTGTAGGATTAGTCTGGCAGCACCCTACAGGATTGGTGCTGGACCCTGGTATGGCAGCACCCTGCAGGATTGGTGCTGGACCCTGATCTGGCAGCACCCTGCAGGATTGGTGCTGGACCCTGGTCTGGCAGCACCCTGCAGGATTGGTGCTGGACCCTGGTTTGGCAGCACACTGCAGGATTGGTGCTGTGCTCTAGCCTGGCAGCACCCTGCAGGATTGGACATTGGACTCTGATCTGGGAGCACCCTGCAGGATTGGTGCTGTACTCTAGTCTGGCAGCACCCTGCAGGATTGGACATTGGTCATTGGTTACTGGTGTTCGCTGCTCACGGCCAGTAGACAGTTTATTTACGTTTTCAGTCTAGTTAGGTTCCGATTTCTTACAACGCCGTCTGTGAACTGTTCTCTGAAGCTGGAAGACAATAAGACGTTTTGGAGTCTTCATCATATGCAGGCTTTGAGCGATACAGACAATGGGGTCGCGAATTTCCCCAACATTTTCGGATTTTAACATTACGCCTATGGTCGTTGCATGGAAAGAATCGACTTCAAAGTGCCTCCGCCCCCCCCCCCCCCTACTTTCGGAAGGTGGTTACTCCCATGTTTGTTGCATACAAATCTGTCGTGATCTTCGCATGCTACTTCTTATTGCCTGTGTCACCAGGCGCAAGTTTTCTTAAAAGCAGTAGGGTCCAACTGGTTATTGATTCCCCTATTTTGGAAGGATTCAATCACGATTCATTTGATAATTTGAATGATTCAGTCACCGTTTGATTCATGGATAACCATTTTGAGAAATGACTTTCCAATTCAAAGAATCATTTTTTGGGGGGATCAAATCACGTTTGACTCACCATTGAAATAGCATTGCACAGTCTTTTTTTTATTCAATCAGCTTTGTTTCTATGCGGGTTTTGATTCAATCATGATTCATGAGTACAAAAATCCGGTGGTGAATCGATTCTTCTTTGATTCAAGGGATTTTGGTTGAACGATTCCAATCGATTCAATCAGAGTCGAATCAATAACCAGTCTGGTAGGGTCGCAGGATAATCTAGTTAAAAGTGAAATTGCGCATCGACTTACCCTCTTTAATTGTCCCTTACCGAATCTCACTAGGTCACAATGGGTTGAAGACCGAACGAGCACACATCCTAAGCCCAAATCATCATCACCAAACGAGCACACATCCTAAGCCCAAATCATCATCATCACCAAACTAGCACACATCCTAAGCCCAAATCATCATCATCACCAAACGAGCACACATCCTAAGCCCAAATCATCATCATCACCAAACGAGCACACATCCTAAGCCCAAATCATCATCACCAAACGAGCACACATCCTTAGCCCAAATCATTATCATCACCAAACTAGCACACATCCTAAGCCCAAATCATCATCATCACCAAACGAGCACACATCCTAAGCCCAAATCATCATCACCAAACGAGCACACATCCTTAGCCCAAATCATCATCATCACCAAACTAGCACACATGCTAAGCCCAAATCATCATCATCACCAAACGAGCACACATCCTAAGCCCAAATCATTATCATCACCAAACGAGCACACATGCTAAGCCCAAATCATCATCATCACCAAACGAGCACACATCCTAAGCCCAAATCATTATCATCACCAAACGAGCACACATCCTTAGCCCAAATCATCATCATCACCAAACGAGCACATATCCTAAGCCCAAATCATCATCATCACCAAACGAGCACACATGCTAAGCCCAAATCATCATCATCACCAAACGAGCACACATCCTAAGCCCAAATCATTATCATCACCAAACGAGCACACATCCTTAGCCCAAATCATCATCATCACCAAACGAGCACACATCCTAAGCCCAAATCATTATCATCACCAAACTAGCACACATCCTAAGCCCAAATCATCATCACCAAACGAGCATAGCAAAACTCGCCCCAAGTCAAACCACGAGTCGAACACAATCCTGCCTGGAAGCAGCCGATTGTGCTGATCTCCCTCCTGGACGTGCCTCTCCCGTAGTTAGGAACGCTGAACAGGAAAAGAACACGAACAGAACACGAACACGAACAGAACACGAACAGTGAACAGAACAGCTGTTACCGCCGGTCGATCTACCTGTGGCCTTTCGAGTAGAGCCCTTCATGGAATGGGAATCCACATGGAACCCATGGAATGGGATTGAAATGGGTGGGAATGGGTCCATTTTTGGAAATGTAACGGGTTGGAACGGGTTTGGGACAGCCCATACATTTTTTTAGCACCACAAGTAGTTAAATATGCTGAAACGGGTGGGAATGGGAGCCCCATCAATTATGAATTCGGATTGGATTGGGTTTGGGTCTGGCTGAATGGGCTGGAACGGGATGGGGCTGACAAAGTGTCCCATGAAGGGCTCTACTTTCGAGCCCCTCCCGCTGGTGCACGGCACTGCAGTACCGCGTCCGCGACCACCCTCCGTACCCTCTGCAGTCACAAACTGACAAACACCAAGCCAGGCTTGAATCATGACTCACGAGCCCAGCCGGTGCCTTCGCCAATCACCAGCCGCCGCTAGTCGTCGTGATGTTTGTCGTGATAGCCACCACGGCTAGCTCCGTGACATCCACCGCTAGCCACCGCTAACCACCGTGACATCCACTGCTAGCTCCGTGATAGCCGCCGCTAGCCACTGCTAACCACCGTGACATCCACTGCTAGCTCCGTGATAGCCGCCGCTAGCCGTCGCTAACATCTACTGCTAGCTCCGCGATAGCCGCCGCTAGCCGCCGCTAACCACCCTGACATCCACTGCTAGCTCCGTGATAGCCGCCGCTAGCCGCCGCTAACCACCGTGACATCCACTGCTAGCTCCGTGATAGCCGCCGCTAGCCGCCGCTAACCACCGCTAGCCACCGCTAGCCACCACTAACATCCACTGCTAGCTCCGCGATAGCCGCCGCTAGCCGCCGCTAACCACCCTGACATCCACTGCTAGCTCCGCGATAGCCGCCGCTAGCCGCCGCTAACCACCCTGACATCCACTGCTAGCTCCGCGATAGCCGCCGCTAGCCGCCGCTAACCACCCTGACATCCACTGCTAGCTCCGCGATAGCCGCCGCTAACCACCCTGACATCCACTGCTAGCTCCGCGATAGCCGCCGCTAGCCGCCGCTAACCACCCTGACATCCACTGCTAGCTCCGCGATAGCCGCCGCTAGCCGCCGCTAACCACACTGACATCCACTGCTAGCTCCGCGATTGCCGCCGCTAGCCGCCGCTAACCACCCTGACATCCACTGCTAGCTCCGCGATTGCCGCCGCTAGCCGCCGCTAACCACCCTGACATCCACTGCTAGCTCCGCGATAGCCGCCGCTAGCCGCCGCTAACCACCCTGACATCGACTGCTAGCTCCGCGATAGCCGCCGCTAGCCGCCGCCGTCGACAAGCCTGCGTGTCTCCCAGTTTGATAGAATTAACCGCCTCGCTGCTCTATGGCGTGCGCCGCCGCCCGGCCGCTGCCCGACTGCAGTGCCTTGCTGAGCGATAAACCCGTCCTGGTACAGTCTATTACCACCCTGGTGCAGTCTGTTACCACCCTGGTACAGTCTATTACCACCCTGGTGCAGTCTGTTACCACCCTGGTACAGTCTATTACCACCATGGTGCAGTCTGTTGCCACCCTGGTACAGTATGTTACCACCCAGGTGCGGTCTATTACCACCCTGGTAAGTATATTACCACCCTGGTGCAGTCTGTTACCACCCGCCGGGGTGACTTAGTCTGACATAGGGCCTGGTCCCGTGGCGCCTCTAACCTCCTCCAAGTTGCTTTAACTTGCAACAATCGTATCCTATTGCACAGGCAGTTGCAAGTTGGATCAACTTGGAGGAGGTTAGAGGAGGTTAGAGGCGCTACGGGAAGAGGCCCTTATACGTGGTGATCAGGTCCGAATCCTGGTCCGGGGCATGGGCGTAAACACCACTGGGGATGGGGGGAACGCCCCCCCCCCCCTCCCACCAATATTTTCTGATTTTAACATTACGCCTATGGGCGTTGCATTGAAAGAATCGACTTCAAAGTGCCTCCCCCTTCTTTCGGAAGGTGGTTACGCCCATGGCCCGGAGCAGCAGGGGGGGGGGGGGGGGGGGAGATTCTCGGTCTTTACAGGTAATCGTGGAGGTATTCGGTGTACACGGTATTTGGTGCCTGCCACGTGGCATGAGGTCAGAAAACGGCCACGGATGCTCTGAGCCGGACCAGCCGGACCAAGGTTGTTGGTTCGGTGCAGTTGTTTTGTTGGCAACCTCGTGAACTGGAAAGTGCAATGGTCATTGCACAACTGCAGACAAATGGGATACAATCTGCGTTATGTTATTTCATTGTTGTGGTTATTTCTGTGGGAAGTCCCGGATCCAAATCGCACATACCGGTGGATGTTGACTTTATTTATCGTGCCGCCTCGGCGACTCTCCAGTGTCGCTTTTGACCATGTATCGCAGACACATCTTGGCTATAGCTACCTCTATGGGCGGACCTATAGATACAGCAGAGCGCACTGGAACGTGACCAGAATCAAATGGCGACTCTCTCCTATTCATGGTGTTCCCGCCGCGTGTGTTCCGTGTGTTCCTGGTCCGACACCCTGGCGTCCGGCGTGAAAGCATTGACGCTGCTGCGAGGGGTATAGTGGTGCAACCTGCAACGTAGGGGTATAGTGGTGCAACCTGCAACGTGTCCGGAACGTCGAATTTAGCGATCGTCGAATGATTAAAAAAACATCGAGCGTGTTACTTAATTTCGCCTTTTTATCATTCACCTAATGCAGCTTTGCCTCTTTTGCCCTTCGTTCGTCTTTAGCGCTTTTTTGATACATAATATTGAAGTTGCGGGAGTAGGATGAGTTCAGTAAATCTCTTTTATTTCGCATGATCCCTTTTGCAACCCATTTGCTACAATCAAACGGCTAAATCTCACTCCGCCATCCATGCGGCCGTGTCGACACCCGCCATCACGGCATCACACCCCACATCACACATCACACCCCACATCACACCTCACGGCATCACACCCCCATTGCACTGCAGCGAGCCGACTTCAACTGACCACTGACCGGCGCGGCGGCCCCACCCTGCTCTCCTGCAGGCGGCGCAAGCGACGCTCTGCAGCCAGTGACGTCATCCCCCGGCGTGACGTCACTCCTGATCAGATGATCTCCATCAGCGGCCTGAGTCCGTTCGCGGCCGGCCCGGGGCCGGGGCCGGGAGCGGAGTCGCCGGCGGAGACGGGGAGACCGGCCGCCGCCAGCACCGCGCACCGTACCGTCCTGCCCGCTACTGGTGAGTTTACACAGATATAGATACAGATACACAATACAAAGGAGGCAGATATGCAGATACAACAGGGGTTTACAGGATATTACGCATTTTGGTTTTCGAAAATCCGTTGCCCACTCAATTCTTGATTGATTTGGAATCCAACACCAGCCAACAAACATTTATTTTCAAGTAAAAGTAGCAAACATTTTTCAAGTGAAAGTCTACCCAAATTCACACCTATGACTAATTCACACCTATATCATAATTCACACCTATAAATCTGTAAACCTTAACAGTCCCATTCTTGGTCACTTCGAAACCTGTAGAGGTTCATTTTGGATGTCTAAACTCTGACGTCAAATAACAACGACCCTCTATGGGCCTGTTCCCGTGGCGCCTCTAACCTCCTCCAAGTTGCTCCAACTTGCAACTGTCCTATCCTAATACAGACAGTTGCAAGTTGGAGCAACTTGGAGGAGGTTAGAGGAGGTTAGAGGCGCCACTGGAACAAACCCTATCAGACCATCAGCATCTGACCTCTGACGTGGGACTCCTGACTTCGGGGTAGCCGCAGCGCCATAACTCCCAAGCACGACCACCCACCGCCACCATTCTCTGACCTCACCCCTGACCTCAGACACTTGACCTCTGACCTCTCTTGGCAGCCTCCGGCGGAAAACTGGTCGGCATTGCCAAAGCGCGCCAACGGGAGCCGGAGTGTGGGGGCCAACCGACGGTACTGACATCTATCGCCGGCCGGATCAGTCTGCCAGGTGAGTCAGTAGTGACATCTATCGCCGGCCGGATCAGTCTGCCAGGTGAGTCAGTGGTGACATCTATCGCCGGCCGGATCAGTCTGCCAGGTGAGTCAGTGGTGACATCTATCGCCGGCCGGATCACTCTGCCAGGTGAGTCAGTACTGACATCTATCGCCGGCCGGATCAGTCTGCCAGGTGAGTCAGTAGGGATATCTATCGCCGGCCGGATCAGTCTGCCAGGTGAGTCAGTACTGACATCTATTGCCGGCCGGATCAGTCTGCCAGGTGAGTCAGTAGTGACATCTATCGCCGGCCGGAGCAGTCTGCCAGGTGAGTCAGTAGTGACATCTATCGCCGGCCGGAGCAGTCTGCCAGGTGAGTCAGTAGTGACATCTATCGCCGGCCGGATCAGTCTGCCAGGTGAGTCAGTAGGGATATCTATCGCCGGCCGGATCAGTCTGCCAGGTGAGTCAGCACTGACATCTATCGCCGGCCGGATCAGTCTGCCAGGTGAGTCAGTAGTGACATCTATCGCCGGCCGGATCAGTCTGCCAGGTGAGTCAGTACTGACATCTATTGCCGGCCGGATCAGTCTGCCAGGTGAGTCAGTAGTGACATCTATCGCCGGCCGGAGCAGTCTGCCAGGTGAGTCAGTAGTGACATCTATCGCCGGCCGGAGCAGTCTGCCAGGTGAATCAGTAGTGACATCTATCGCCGGCCGGAGCAGTCTGCCAGGTGAGTCAGTAGGGATATCTATCGCCGGCCGGATCAGTCTGCCAGGTGAGTCAGCACTGACATCTATCGCCGGCCGGATCAGTCTGCCAGGTGAGTCAGTGGTGACATCTATCGCCGGCCGGCTCAGTCTGCCAGGTGAGTCAGTAGTGACATCTATCGCCGGCCGGATCAGTCTGCTAGGTGAGTCAGTGGTGACATCTATCGCCGGCCGGATCAGTCTGCCAGGTGAGTCAGTACTGACATCTATTGCCGGCCGGATCAGTCTGCCAGGTGAGTCAGTAGTGACATCTATCGCCGGCCGGATCAGTCTGCCAGGTGAGTCAGTAGGGATATCTATCGCCGGCCGGATCAGTCTGCCAGGTGAGTCAGTGGTGACATCTATCGCCGGCCGGATCAGTCTGCCAGGTGATTCAGTGGTGACATCTATCGCCGGCCGGATCAGTCTGCCAGGTGAGTCAGTGGTGACATCTATCGCCGGCCGGATCAGTCTGCCAGGTGAGTCAGTGGTGACATCTATCGCCGGCCGGATCAGTCTGCCAGGTGAGTCAGTACTGACATCTATTGCCGGCCGGATCAGTCTGCCAGGTGAGTCAGTAGTGACATCTATCGCCGGCCGGATCAGTCTGCCAGGTGAGTCAGTAGGGATATCTATCGCCGGCCGGATCAGTCTGCCAGGTGAGTCAGTAGTGACATCTATCGCCGGCCGGATCAGTCTGCCAGGTGAGTCAGTAGTGACATCTATCGCCGGCCGGATCAGTCTGCCAGGTGAGTCAGTAGTGACATCTATCGCCGGCCGGATCAGTCTGCCAGGTGAGTCAGTAGTGACATCTATCGCCGGCCGGATCAGTCTGCCAGGTGAGTCAGTAGTGACATCTATCGCCGGCCGGATCAGTCTGCCAGGTGAGTCAGTACTGACATCTATCGCCGGCCGGATCAGTCTGCCAGGTGAGTCAGTAGTGACATCTATCGCCGGCCGGATCAGTCTGCCAGGTGAGTCAGTGGTGACATCTATCGCCGGCCGGATCAGTCTGCCAGGTGAGTCAGTGGTGACATCTATCGCCGGCCGGATCAGTCTGCCAGGTGAGTCAGTGGTGACATCTATCGCCGGCCGGATCAGTCTGCCAGGTGAGTCAGTAGTGACATCTATTGCCGGCCGGATCAGTCTGCCAGGTGAGTCAGTGGTGACATCTATCGCCGGCCGGATCAGTCTGCCAGGTGAGTCAGTACTGACATCTATCGCCGGCCGGATCAGTCTGCCAGGTGAGTCAGTGGCGACATCTATCGGTGACCCGATCAGTCTGCCAGGTGAATCAGTGGCAACATCTATCGCCGTCCGGCTCAGTTCGCTGCCGATTATTTCACAGGAAGTACATACATGCGATGTTTTTAGGGCTCCTTTCCTACTTTTCGACTATTTTTTTTGCATCGGCTCAGGATTCTTGGCTATGCTAAGCTGGAAATCCGTGCAAAATGAAGCGATGGTGTGAAACTTGTTTGTTGAACAATTTCGGTGTAGTAAGCTTCATTTGCGGAATGACTCAGCGCGCCATTCGACCCCTCCCCTTTTACAAGGTACATTTGGCTAGATCTCAAGTCGCCTTGCAAGAGTGGGAGAGACAAACAAACACTTCACGATTCTGAGGGGCTATGCGTGAACAACACAGTCCGTGCTGTGGAATAAGTGCATGGACGTCGGAGAGGGGGGGGGGGGCGTCTCCGAACATTTTCGGATTTTAACATTACGCATGGGCGTTGTTGCATGAAAAGAATCAACATCGAAATGCCCCCCCCCCCTAACTTTCGGAAGGTGGCGACGCCCTGGGTGCTGTGTGTGAACAACATACGTTGTAACGTTTGTTCTTGCCGTGTGTGCGGATTCGTGCCCACGTGTGTTTGTGCTTACTACACTCGAATGATAGGCTTTCTGCACGACCGCTAGAGTTGGTGATCTCTTGAGATTCATAGACGCTGTGCACGACCGCTAGAGTTGGTGATGTCTTGAGATTCATTAGCTCTCTGCACGACCGCTAGAGTTGGTGATGTCTTGAGATTCATAGGCGCTTGGCACGACCGCTAGAGTTGGTGATGTCTTGAGATTAATAGGCGTTCTGTACGACCGCTAGAGTTGGTGATGTCTTGAGATTCATAGGCGCTCTGTACGACCGCCAGAGTTGGTGATGTCTTGAGATTCAATCATCAAACATCGTGTGGGTGGAGCTAGTCATTCTGAACGAACATAATCACCGACCTGTCATTGCTGAATGCCGATGGATTCACTTTGTTTTCTGTTGTTGATGAATGCCTACGCCGGAGCGGCGTTTATCGTGATCCTCATTGCTGTGACTGTTATCCACGGCATTCGCATGCTTTGCATTCGTAACTACGATATTCTCACGTCAAGCGCACATTTTCCGAGATAACGACCTTTGGTAAGCTTTCGTTGCCGGGAACTTGTAACTTCGGCGGCTTAACTAAGATCACAGGGTTTGGTAAGATTGTCCTTTGGTGTCCTTGGGTTTCCAACCAATGGTTGGTGCCTCATCCGGGGTTGGTGAGGCCTCAATAAGTTTTCGGTGCAGACGTGTCGTTCCTCTAAGGCGAGCTAGGCGACTCTGGATCTGTGGCGCCTCGTCTGTTGTCGCTCGACTGAGCCCAACATTGCTGAGCCCAACATTGCCAACTGACCGGCATGGGCCCGTCCTGCTGCGGAAAGTTCTGGAAAGCGTGTCAAGTTCGCTGTGACCAGCGTTCCGTGAAAGCCAGCATGCTCCGTGCCGTGGTCTCTTTGTTGCGTTGCTTTGTGTCACAAGATATCAAAACTCGTCGAGTTCCATGCACTTTGGTACTTTGTCAGATGCTATGCTCTCGGCATTTAACCTGGCTTAATATCCTCGAATGCTGTGACGGAGATGTGCAGCGTCAGACGGCTGCGTGTCGCTGGACGAGGGCGGACGGCTGGTCCTGAAATAGAGCTGGGCGGCCGGTATCGACCACATAGAGGTGGGCAGGTAGCTGTTCCCGAAATAGAGCCGGTCATTCAGCATTGACCACACGCCATGACCGAATTAGTCGGACTCTCTATGAACAGTGGGCGAGCACACCATCAACTGTCAGTTGGGAAAGGTTTGCGGGTGGTAGGTGCACCTGACGATAAAACGTCACGCAGCCACCGCCGCTTATTATAACCGCCGCCGCCGCATAATTAGGGTACTTATTATGTACTGGTACACGGTACGGGTGCTACTTCTGTACTGGTACACGGTAGGGTACTTCTGTACTGGTACACGGTACGGGTACTTATTATGTACTGGTACACGGTACGGGTACTTCTGTACTGGTACACGGTACGGGTACTTCTGTACTGGTACACGGTACGGGTACTTCTGTACTGGTATACGGTACGGGTACTTCTGTACTGGTACACGGTACGGGTACTTCTGTACTGGTACGCGGTACGGGTACTTCTGTACTGGTACACGGTACGGGTACTTCTGTACTGGTACACGGTACGGGTTCTTCTGTACTGGTACACGGTACGGGTACTTCTGTACTGGTACACGGTACGGGTACTTCTGTACTGGTACGCGGTACGGGTACTTCTGTACTGGTACACGGTACGGGTACTTCTGTACTGGTACACGGTAAGGGTACTTCTGTACTGGTACACGGTACGGGTACTTCTGTACTGGTACACGGTACGGGTACTTCTGTACTGGTACACGGTAGGGTACTTCTGTACTGGTACACGGTACGGGTACTTCTGTACTGGTACACGGTAAGGGTACTTCTTCTGTACTGGTACACGGTACGGGTACTTCTGTACTGGTACACGGTACGGGTACTTCTTCTGTACTGGTACACGGTACGGGTACTTATTCTGTACTGGTGCACGGTACGGGTACTTATTATGTACTGGTACACGGTACGGGTACTTCTGTACTGGTACACGGTACGGGTACTTCTGTACTGGTACACGGTACGGGTACTTCTGTACTGGTACACGGTAAGGGTACTTCTTCTGTACTGGTACACGGTACGGGTACTTCTGTACTGGTACACGGTACGGGTGCTTCTGTACTGGTACACGGTACGGGTACTTCTGTACTGGTACACGGTACGGGTACTTCTGTACTGGTACACGGTACGGGTACTTATTATGTACTGGTACACGGTACGGGTACTTCTGTACTGGTACACGGTACGGGTACTTCTTATGTACTGGTACACGGTACGGGTACTTCTGTACTGGTACACGGTACGGGTACTTCTGTACTGGTACACGGTACGGGTACTTCTGTACTGGTACACGGTACGGGTACTTCTGTACTGGTACACGGTAAGGGTACTTCTGTACTGGTATACGGTACGGGTACTTCTGTACTGGTACACGGTACGGGTACTTCTGTACTGGTACACGGTAAGGGTACTTCTTCTGTACTGGTACACGGTACGGGTACTTCTGTACTGGTACACGGTACGGGTACTTCTGTACTGGTACACGGTACGGGTACTTCTGTACTGGTACACGGTAAGGGTACTTCTGTACTGGTACACGGTACGGGTACTTCTGTACTGGTACACGGTAAGGGTACTTCTGTACTGGTACACGGTACGGTACTTATTCTGTACTAGTACACGGTACGGGTGCTTCTGTACTGGTACACGGTACGGGTACTTCTGTACTGGTACACGGTAAGGGTACTTCTGTACTGGTACACGGTACGGGTACTTCTGTACTGGTACACGGTAAGGGTACTTCTTCTGTACTGGTACACGGTACGGGTACTTCTGTACTGGTACACGGTACGGGTACTTCTTCTGTACTGGTACACGGTACGGGTACTTCTGTACTGGTACACGGTACGGGTATTTCTGTACTGGTACACGGTACGGGTACTACTTCTGTACTGATACACGGTACGGGTTCTTCTTCTGTACTGGTACACGGTACGGGTTCTTCTTCTGTACTGGTACACGGTACGGGTACTACTTCTGTACTGGTACACGGTACGGGTACTTCTGTACTGGTACACGGTACGGGTACTTCTGTACTGGTACACGGTACGGGTACTTCTGTACTGGTACACGGTAAGGGTACTTCTGTACTGGTACACGGTACGGGTACTTCTGTACTGGTACACGGTACGGGTACTTCTGTACTGGTACACGGTACGGGTTCTTCTGTACTGGTACGCGGTACGGGTACTTCTGTACTGGTACACGGTACGGGTACTTCTGTACTGGTACACGGTACGGGTTCTTCTGTACTGGTACGCGGTACGGGTACTTCTGTACTGGTACACGGTACGGGTGCTACTTCTGTACTGGTGCACGGTACGGGTACGTCTGTACTGGTACACGGTACGGGTACTTATTATGTACTGGTACACGGTACGGGTACTTCTGTACTGGTACGCGGTACGGGTGCTACTTCTGTACTGGTACACGGGCACTATGTTGTACTCGTTCAAGACACGAGTACAAACATGGCCAGTGTTCACCGAAGGATGTTGCTGCTGCAGCAGTTTTGAAAATAACTTTTCCATAGGTTCAATGACAGATATTTGCGAAGCCTTGCGAGCACTGAGCGTGAGCAGCCTTGTGGTACCGGCTAGAACCGGTTGGAACCCGTTTCTGTCACTGCACTTGTTCTCCGTATTTTCTCTCCGTGTCTATGGTGTCATTCAGTAATGCACCAGTCCCAGTGGTGATTCCCAGTGGTGATTTCCCTCCAGTCCCAGTGGTGATTTGCTTCTATCGGCGACTCAGCGGCGCCTGCCGCCGCCGCCGTCTCCGTATCACTTTTTATCTCCGCTCCAGTTAAACAATTACCTTTTTGTCGCCGCCTGAAAGGTACGCAGCGTCAATCGCCCCGATCTTTTCTTCCGATTGTTGGCGGCTGTTCATTTATTCGCGTAACGCGTGCGGAATTCTGATCTCCGAGCGCGCGCGCGCGCTTTAAAAGCGGGGAGCAGCGGCTGGCGGGCGGCGGCGGCGGCGGGCGGCGGCGCAGTGAAAGTCACCTTCACATGACGCGCTCAGCACGGCAGGGGCGGCAGCCGGCGGGAGGCCGACGCCACAAGGGCGACAGTTCTATTGCTCAGGCCGGCGCGATGGCCGTACTGGGGTGCGATTGTGGCCGTTTCCAGCGGGGTGGTTTTATTGAATGAATGTAGGGGACGGCGCCGCGTCTCCCGAGGCGATCGCCGGAGAGAGCTCGTGCTCTCGTCTCGTTTACCCCATATGTGTATGGCATAGTTTACTGTTTAGGTCTATTATAGTATACATCAGATCGGGAAATGCAGACCAAATTCGACAAGAGTTGTTGAGCTAACGACTATAGTATTCAAAAATGGAAGCTCAGTGAATTAAAGGGGGATCGCTTTTTATTTGTACAAATCTGGTAGCCTAGCCTCGAGATATAAAACGAAAAAGTGAAACAAGTGCTTATCACAACTCTGTGTGTGTCCTCGCAAAAAATCCAGCAAGCAGCTCCAGCGGGGGTTGTGCCGCCTTTCTCTCATCCGTTATTTAACAAAGCTCGATTGTCAGCATCATGTATTCCGAATTGTTAATTGTCCACTCTTATGTCGGCACCAAGCCTATGTCGGCACCAAGCCGTGCCCCATCGTCTGGCAGTAGGTCCCCGCAGCGGGGTCCAGTACAGCCACATGGCGCAGTTATCCTGATTCGTACCCCGTGCGGTCCACTGGTCCTCGCCCTGTTTTCCGCGAATACCTCACATGTTGACTTTCTGCTGGCCGAGGCCGTGCCGGGGGCCCGCGAGATCTTAGGAGATTGTTGTGCTGTTGTATTGTGTCCTTTTAACTGCGCAGTGAGCATTGTGAGCATTGCGTCGTTGGGAATAGAGTTCGCCACGGGCCGGGGCTGGCCCTATGGGCCAAGGGGCGGGCCTGGGCCGGGCCTGGGCCGGGCCTCAACTTTAAGGAAATCACCGGGCTCTGGACGGGACTTGGCTGATAATTTGAAAGTAATGCGCGCAAGCTCAGGCCAGCTTAAAAATATGTTAACCAGCAGTTCACTTATACAGCAACACACTGTTGTTGTGGCTGTGGCTGTGGCTTTTTTGCTTTTTGGGTTAGCATAGTTGGTTCATTGTTTCGCATTTATAGTATACAAGTAAATATCCTAGGATAATTATTGAAAATGTTGTGAAAATAATTATATGCTTAATCTGAACGAGCCGGACCGGGCCTGGGCCTCAATATTATGAATTTGACCGGGCCTGGTCCTGGCCTGGGCCGGGCAAGTTGGTGGGGCCGTGGCGAACACTGGTTGGGAGCACACTTCGGACTGGTGGTGTTTGACTGCGGCGTGGGGACGGTGGACTGTGGACTGTGGACTGTGGACTTTTGGACTGCGGCGTGGGTATTGTGGACTTTGGACTGCGCATTGGTGATTACAGAGGGCGAACAACTTAACTTCTTCGCAACCCGGTTTCGGGAGCCTCTTCAAGATTGATAATACATCGAGGGCGTTAGTGTTATTAAAACAACTTTTCTGTAGTTCTGCAGTCTTCACAGTCTTCAGTCCGTCATATTCCTCGGCATCAACAAACGCGTCCCTCCTGGTCGATAAGTTTTCCACATTTCCCCACATTCCACCGGTCGTCCCAGCACATTCCTTTCTGCCCCCCCCCCCTCCCCCTCCCCCTGTCCCCGGCGGACAGAGCGTGGCGGTCCATCAAAAGGTCATGCGTCCCCTCCCTCGCCGGACGCTGCCCGGTCCTGCATTCTAACATTGTGGACGGATGTTTCCGAGGTGTGGACTGGCGGGTATCGTTGTCAGCAGTGGCCCGCCGGCTGCGGAGCTGCAGAGCTGGGACTGCAGGACGATGGAATCCTACCTCAGCTGTGAAACATTAAAGGGGTGCTGGGAAGGCCGGCTGGCGTAACGTTGTGACTCGTCTGACCTGTGGTCCAACATTGCACCTGACCTGTGGTCCAACATAGCACGACCTGTGGTCGTGCTATGTTATGTCCGGTCGTGCTATGTTATGTCTGGTCGTGCTATGTTATGTCCGGTATGTTATGTATGGTCGTGCTATGTTATGCCTGGTCGTGCTATGTTATGTCTGGTCGTGCTATGTTATGCCTGGTCGTGCTATGTTATGTCTGGTCGTGCTATGTTATGCCTGGTCGTGCTATGTTATGTCTGGTCGTGCTATGTTATGCCTGGTCGTGCTATGTTATGTCTGGTCGTGCTATGTTATGTCTGGTCGTGCTATGTTATGTCCGCTATGTTATGTCCGGTCGTGCTATGTTATGTCTGGTCGTGCTATGTTATGTCCGGTATGTTATGTCTGGTCGTGCTATGTTATGTCTGGTCGTGCTATGTTATGTCTGGTCGTGCTATGTTATGCCTGGTCGTGCTATGTTATGCCTGGTCGTGCTATGTTATGTCTGGTCGTGCTATGTTATGTCCGGTCGTGCTATGTTATGTCTGGTCGTACTATGTTATGTCTGGTCGTGCTATGTTATGCCTGGTCGTGCTATGTTATGCCTGGTCGTGCTATGTTATGTCTGGTCGTGCTATGTTATGTCCGGTCGTGCTATGTTATGTCCGGTCGTGCTATGTTATGTCTGGTCGTACTATGTTATGTCTGGTCGTGCTATGTTATGCCTGGTCGTGCTATGTTATGCCTGGTCGTGCTATGTTATGTCTGGTCGTGCTATGTTATGTCCGGTCGTGCTATGTTATGTCTGGTCGTGCTATGTTATGCCTGGTCGTGCTATGTTATGTCTGGTCGTGCTATGTTATGTCTGGTCGTGCTATGTTATGTCTGGTCGTGCTATGTTATGTCCGGTATGTTATGTCCGGTCGTGCTATGTTATGTCTGGTCGTGCTATGTTATGTCCGTTTTGTCTGTGTTGCAGCAAGTCTGTGTTGTAGAGTTTCGAGACAACTTAGTTTGTTGATGCTGCCATGCCCGTTCGTTGGTATGCTTTTCTTCGTCACGCATATATTCCTAAAATCCTCCAAAATCTTCATCTTCTATCTCTCTTTCCACTAAGCTTCGCCAGCCACCACACGACTCGTCTCCTTAAATATTCGTCTCCGCGAACTTCAGTGCCGTAAATCCTAGTCTCCGCCTTTATTAGTTTTACTGTGGGCGAGGATGGATGGCATTGGTATCATTAAGATTATGTGAGGGAAAATGATCTTAACCATGTCAAATATTTTTATTTTTAGGAAAAACGCCAGGAACATATACAAACAAGCTTTCGGCATTACGCCATTATCAAGAAACTTGATAATGGCGTAATGCCGAAAGCTTGTTTGTCTATCTTCCTGGCTTTTTTTCTTCTAAAAATAAAAAATATTTGATATGGTTAAGATCATTTTCTCTCACATATTCTTGATTCGTTTTGCCATTCTTGGTACTTACCAGCAAGTTTTCATGTCGCATTTGTACGCACCCACAAACTGCCCTGCACACAAATCTTCGTCTTGCATGCATTTTCGTCTTCACAAACCTTCGTGTCTTAGTTAATGGTGCCGGATAAAGTTCGGAGATGCCAAGCGTGCTCTATTCGGGCCGTGTCCCGGCTGTGACTGCAAGCAGATCAACCGCGAATGTCGTGCTGCGATTCGCTCGGACTCCCGGAAATATTATCCAAATCAGATCAATCGAAAAGGACGTAAAATCTTTGGCAAATACTTCGCCCTATAATTGGAGCAAACAAGTCAAAGTCTCAGCCTATCACTGTGAGTGATTGAAGATGACTGTGAAGTCGTGAAGATGATGCGCTGAATGATTAGTACATGTCTATTGGTCCTGTCACTGTTTCTTATGTGCCTGGTCACTGTTGCTTCGGTGCCTGCCGCCACAGTTCCTTGTATGACTGGTCACTGTTGCTTCTGTGCCTGGCCACTGTTGCTTCTGTGCCTGGCCACTGTTGCTTCTGTGCCTGCCGCCACTGTTGCTACTGTGCCTGCCGCCACTGTTGCTTATGTGCCTGGTCACTGTTGCTTCTGTGCCTGGTCACTGTTGCTTCTGTGCCTGTCGCCACTGTTGCTTCTGTGCCTGGTCACTGTTGATTCTGTGCCTGCTGCCACTGTTGCTTCTGTGCCTGGTCACTGTTGCTTCTGTGCCTGGCCACTGTTGCTTCTGTGCTTGGTCACGGTTTCTTCTGTGCCTGCCGCCACTGTTACTTCTGTGCCTGGTCACTGTTGCTTCTGTGCCTGCCGCCACTGTTGCTTCTGTGCCTGGTCACTGTTGCTTCTGTGCCTGGCCATTGTTGCTTCTGTGCCTGCCGCCACTGTTGCTTATGTGCCTGGTCACGGTTTCTTATGTGCCTGCCGCCACTGCGCCGGTTCCGGTGAGGCTGCCGCGCGTAAGCACCAGTGCTTTCGAAGTTTCTCCAATCGACATGTCAACGCTATAGGCTCTATTATTCTTGGCATGGAATCATCGGACCCAATTCGTAGTGACGGTCTCAGCATCTCGATTTTTAAACAGTTTGTATTTTCCATCGGACACGTTCTTCTCCAAATTATTAATTTATTTATTTATTAATTAACAGTAGTCTGGTTTCCGACATCGTTCCAACGGCTTGAAAGCACGCGCTGGTTACCCCGGTTCCTAAAGGCGCATCCTGCATTAGACCTGCAGATACCCGGCCCATAACACAGCAACCCCGCATCCTGCATTAGACCTGCAGATACCCGGCCCATAACACAGCAACCCCGCATCCTGCATTAGACCTGCAGATACCCGGCCCATAACACAGCAACCCCACATCCTGCATTAGACCTGCAGATACCCGGCCCATAACACAGCAACCCCGCATCCTGCATTAGACCTGCAGATACCCGGCCCATAACACAGCAACCCCGCATCCTGCATTAGACCTGCAGATACCCGGCCCATAACACAGCAACCCCGCATCCTGCATTAGACCTGCAGATACCCGGCCCATAACACAGCAACCCCGCATCCTGCATTAGACCTGCAGATACCCGGCCCATAACACAGCAACCCCGCATCCTGCATTAGACCTGCAGATACCCGGCCCATAACACAGCTCCCAGCCGTACTAACAATTACAGAAAAAGCAGTACAACTTCAGTTAAACCATTATCTGAGTCAAACCATCTGCTGTCTGAATCTCAGCGCGGGTATAGACAGAATCATTCTACTAAAACTGCCCTGAGCGTTATAACCGATAGAGTCCTCAGAGCGATGGATCTCGGCGAAATTTGCATCTTAGTTGTATTGGATTTGTCTAAATGCTTTGATGTAGCCCCCACGACAAATTGTTGGGAAAGATGGAGCTTTACGGTATAGACACAACATAGTTCTCATCTAACTTATATGGTCATACTCAACTGGTCCGAGTGCGGACAACTCATGGATCGTACATTCAATCTGTCAAAAAACGAACGCCCGTGACATGTCAATTTTCCTAGGCGGAAGTTTGTCCCGCATTATCTTCTATCTTCTCTTTTCAAACGATTTTGCACTGAAGAAAATGTCCCTGTTCAGTATGCTGACGATTGTCAGATTCTAGTAACCGGGAAAAAAACGTGACTTGCCGTCGCTGACAAGTGACAAGCCGAATGTAACGAGCTTTGCACTCGCTATTACAATGGTTCAGTCACAACCAGATGAAACTGAACACCAGTAAAACACAGATGATGGTGTTAGGAACACCGCAGATGCTCAGGGCGTTATCCGCTGTCACCATATTATTTTGTGGCGCTACAATAGTTGACTCAAGAGTATAGTGAGAAGTCTACGTGTCACAATGGACATGCATCTGAGCTTCGAATCCCACATAGACTCAGCACGGCGTAGGTGCACCGGAATTCTCATTGCCCTCATTCATGCACAACACACTATCCCGAGACAACATCTATCCCAAATCGTCCAAGGACTTGCCATCTCAGTGGTTCGATATTGCATTTCCATATACAGAGCCTGCAATCGAACTGAAACCCACCGCGTACAAAACAAAACAAAAATCGCGGCGGGAGTCGTCAGTGGCCGCCGTAGAATGGATCACATTTCTGATGTGATCCGTGATTTAAAATGGCTGAACGCACAGCAGCTCATTCAATACCATTCTGTTTGCGCTGTGCTGCTAGCTATTCGTACCGGTTCCCCACCGTACATCGCCAGCACCATATAGGGGAGCGGGAGCGCCACATCCACGGGCGTGACACCCGCTCGGCACACCAGCTCTCGCTGCCGTGTATACGGACGGAGGCGGACAGGCGGCGGGTATGTTACCGCGGCGTAAGTTCGTTAAAGGGAGTGTGTCTACTGTTTTGAACTGTCAAAATTATTTTTCCTACAATAAGTAGCTATTGGTGTGATGGTTGGATACGATGAAATTCACATCTGGAGCCCTTTTAGTTGAATTTTCACTTTTATTGTTTTCGATTATTTTTCGTTTCGATATCGAAAAAACGATTCCCACTACGGTGAAGGTAATCAGAGGTAACAAATTTTTACGTGAACGACGCACCTAAGACAAGCATGATGCACGCAAGCATGATGGCCGCCCAGGCTCTGTTGTTCGGCAGCTGCTATCAGCGCGCACGAGCTGTTTGTTCGAATTGCTATTGGCCGGCGATAACGATATGCTAGCAGTGTAATCGATAGTTGCAGTGCTTTTAGTAGTGGGAAGCCATCTGGAGTCTACCCGATAACTTTTTGCTCCCAAGCAAATTCCTGGAGTCTTTGAATATCTCAGCAACTAGGGTGAATCTGGAGAAATGAAGTAATGGTTCAATTCAGAAAATTGTGTTCTATAGACCAGTGTCAATAACCCCAACTAAGCGATGTGAGTAGGCACACTCCCTTTAATGATACGAACGAACGCACTCGCAGATGTGAGCGCTTGTACGCGCCACGCCCTGACGAAGGCGATTTTGATCTGTTGAACTTACGGGATTATTTAGACCGATACGAGTGTGTTGTTATTTTAAAAGTTTGTCTGCCTCTGTTTAGCATTATTTGTGTATTTATATGTTATATTTTCCCTTTTTTACTGCTAGGCTCCCGTTCGTATTTTATATGCAGCCTTTAAGCACATCTTTTACGTTCTGACTCGTCAGTGTGAAAAGCCACACGATTATTTCAAGTGGAGCATTGATTTAATACAGATCTTGCATATTGTATCTTGTATCTTGTATCTTGTGCCGTTGCCCTGTTCTGTCTGTTTTGACTGAGGCTGCTGTATGGTTGCTCTGTTCCGATCGTGCTGTTACTGCTCTGTTGCCCTGTTTACTGTTCTGTTGCCCTGTTTACTGTTCTGTTGCCCTGTTTCTGACCGTGTTGTTTCTGTGCCTCTTCACTGTCTGCTGTCTGTGTGTCTGTCTGTCTGCCCTGACCCGGTCTATGTGTCTGTCTGCCCTGACCCTGTCTATGTGTCTGTCTGCCCTGACCCTGTCTGTGTGTCTGTCTGCCCTGACCCTGTCTATGTGTCTGTCTGCCCTGACCCTGTCTGTGTGTCTGTCTGCCCTGACCCTGTCTGTGTGTCTGTCTGCCCTGACCCTGTCTGTGTGTCTGTCTGCCCTGACCCTGTCTGTGTGTCTGTCTGCCCTGACCCTGTCTGTGTGTCTGTCTGCCCTGACCCTGTCTGTGTGTCTGTCTGCCCTGACCCTGTCTGTGTGTCTGTCTGCCCTGACCCTGTCTGTGTGTCTGTCTGCCCTGACCCTGTCTGTGTGTCTGTCTGCCCTGACCCTGTCTATGTGTCTGTCTGCCCTGACCCTGTCTATGTGTCTGTCTGCCCTGACCCTGTCTGTGTGTCTGTCTGCCCTGACCCTGTCTGTGTGTCTGTCTGCCCTGACCCTGTCTGTGTGTCTGTCTGCCCTGACCGTGTCTGTATGTCTGTCTGTTTACAGGGTTCGGTGGCGGTCCGGTGTGGACCGGCGGCACGGTTGGTCGCGATGTGACCGGCGCCGGCTGGAGTGTTCAGGGCGGACCGGTGGCACCGCTGCCGCCGCCGATGCCACCGCAGCCACCACCAGTCTGGTTCGGGCCCACACAGCCCTCCTACACCGGTGAGTGACCCGGGGCTGACCTGACCTGACCTGACCTGACCAAACCTGACCTGATCTGACCTGACCTGGCCAAACCTGACCTGACCTGGCCAAACCTGACCTGACCTGGCCAAACCTGACCTGAACTGACCTGACCTGACCTGACCTGACCTGACCTGACCTGACCTGATCTGACCTGACCAATCCTGATCTGACCTACCTGGGACTTGACCTGACGTAACCTGGGAGTGGGACTTACCTTACTTGACCTGACTGCTACATTACTGTTGGCTTATTGATACGGCGGGTGCGCTCAGGTCGGGAGTGACGGACGTCACTACAACGTCACTATTACTACGTCACATACCTACGCCAGCGGGACCAATGCGAAATTAATTGCTGAACCTGTGTACTCCATCGGCCATCGCATTCCTTGCTTTTCATGATAGTTGCCTATTTACGCTAGCAAAATGCGAGCTCATAAGCGAGCCCATGGTTTTACAAAATATAGTAAAATTTAGCGTGATTGGAAATTCTTGTAATGCGTATCAGTTGGTTGTTCCTGGGACAGGTTTGTCGAAAAAAATGCTAAACATTTCGCATTTGCATTTGATTTAATGCACACAGACATTTTATCTGCCGTAGCTCTGTTGAAGGTGCTCTAAAATGAAAATAAGGCGGGCGAGTCTGGGTCTGCTTCTGTGTTTAAATGCACCTTTACATTAATTGCTTTTCAGCACTAGGTATCGCCTCGAAACGCGACGAAAGGAATTGATACCTGTGACATAGAAACTTGTCTATTCTCCGAATGTCGTGTCGCAGCGCGGCTGGTGGCATATGTGGACCAATACAAACCACTCATCAGGTTTCGCGCCCTTTGCTCAAGGGACTGGTCAAAACACATTTATCTGAGTATATGCTTTGTCTGTCATATAGGAAGTATGCAATTCGTCGAGAACAACACAAATGGTCGTACTTACTGGGTAAAGACCTGCTGAGCCCCTCTGTGATATTTGGTGTTGTTGTGTTGTTGACACATTTTAATAGTTATGGTTCAAGGGCGGATCTAGGCCGTTTTTTTTTGGGGGGGGGGGGGGCAAATCCAGTGGCGTATTTCCAAAAAGTTGTTGAGTGGGAAGCGGGGGTAGAGCCGTCCGCCACCGTACGTCCGGCCGTTTTTTGTTGTTGGGAGTGGCAAATCATTGTTGCAGTACCTTTGTCCCGGGGAGGGGGGGGGGGGGGGGGGGCGAGGTCCACCACATGCCCGGTGGCCAGTGACCACCAGACCTGGGTTAACGTGGGCGTGACAGAGGATGGAGGACCGGCAGTCGGGAGGATACAAATGATCCGTACTTGCTCGCGACGAATGCGTTTTGTTCGCCGGTGATACAAAACGGTAGTGAGTTTTGGAAAACTTTCGGCGACTGCACAAATGGCTGACGACAGATTAACTCCAGAAACGGGTTGAAATCACGGATTTTGTATAGCTTCATTCGCAAATCGAGTGATACAAACGATGCAGCTTAAGACGAAAGAAGAATTCACGAAAACATAGCGCAACATTGGATGGGCTGCACAACGCCATCTAGCGGCGACTATTTCAACAACGGATTGTGTCACAGAATAGGAAAACACTGAATATTTCACGTGATATTTCTGTTTTTAGATTAAGCTGGTGCTCGGGTAAAAGCTGCCATTCTTTTAAACATAATGGACGGCGTATGAAGCCATCAATCAACATCATCAGCAACATCAACCATAGCAAATCCATCAATCAACATCAATCAACACCAGCGCGGCGAGAAAACCATGCCGCCCATTTGACACAGACACAGACGGTTTTTATTATGGTATGCCACTATAGAACTGCGGTTATTACCTGCTGCTATTCGTCATTGTAATAACTGATATATAACTGGAGGAATGTGGTCTAAACGTTACACAAGCGTACGTTACATTACAGTCCACAGTCACAGTCTACATAACATTCTACAGTTTACATAACTGACTACAGTCACGGTCTACATAACAGTCTACACTCTACACAACTGCCTACAGTCACAGTCTACATAACATACCTGCAGTCACAGTCTACATAACTACCTACAGTCACGGTCTACATAACTGCCTACAGTCACAGTCTACACAACTGCCTACAGTCACGGTCTACACAACAGTATACAGTCTACAGTCTACATAACTACCTACAGTCACAGTCTACACAACTGCCTACAGTCACGGTCTACATAACAGTCTACACTCTACACAACTGCCTACAGTCACAGTCTACATAACATACCTGCAGTCACAGTCTACATAACTACCTACAGTCACGGTCTACATAACTGCCTACAGTCACAGTCTACACAACTGCCTACAGTCACGGTCTACATAACAGTATACAGTCTACATAACTACCTACAGTCACAGTCTACATAACATACCTGCAGTCACAGTCTACATAACTACCTACAGTCACGGTCTACATAACTGCCTACAGTCACAGTCTATACAACTGCATACAGTAACGGTCTACATAACAGTATACAGTCTACATAACTGCCTACAGCCACAGTCTACATAACAGTCTACAATCTACATAACTGCCTACAGTCACAGTCTACATAACATACCTGCAGTCACAGTCTACATAACTACCTACAGTCACGGTCTACATAACAGTCTACAGTCTACATAACTGCCTACAGTCACCGTCTACATAACAGTATACAGTCTACAGTCTACATAACTGCCTACAGTCACAGTCTACACAACTGCCTACAATCACGGTCTACATAACAGTATACAGTCTACATAACTGCCTACAGTCACAGTCTACATAACATACCTGTAGTCACAGTCTACGTAACTGCCTACAGTCACAGTCTACATAACTGCCTACAGTCACAGTCTACACAACTGCCTACAGTCACGGTCTACATAACAGTATACAGTCTACATAACTGTCTACAGTCACGGTATACATAACTGCATACAGTTACAGTCTACATAACATACCTGCAGTCATAGTCTACATAACTACCTACAGTCACGGTTTACATAACAGTATACAGTCTACAGTCTACATAACTGCCTACAGTCACAGTCTACACAACTGCCTACAGTCACGGTCTACACAACAGTATACAGTCTACATAACTGCCTACAGTCACAGTCTACATAACATACCTGCAGTCACAGTCTACATAACTGCCTACAGTCACAGTCTACACAACTGCCTACAGTCACGGTCTACATAACAATCTACAGTATACAGTCTACATAACTGCCTACAGTCACAGTCTACATAACAGTCTACAGTCTACAGTATACATAACAGCCTACAGTCACGGTCTACATAACTGCCTACAGTCACGGTCTACATAACAGTATACACTACACAACTACCTACAGTCACGGTATACTTAACATTCTACAGTCTACATAACTACCTACAGTCACGGTCTACATAACAGTCTACAGTCTACATAACTACCTACAGTCCTACAGTCACAGTCGCACAACACGCTATTGATCATGCCCATACAAACTGGGCGGAATGAAGGAAAAGGCGTAGTCACATTAAATTCGATAAGTTCTGCCGAGACTGGCCATCGTAGAGGTGCCGCGGTGACTAAAAAGGTGCGGAAGGGGCCGCGGAAGATCGGGTGGCAGGGCGTTGTACGATACCGGTCATTGACATTTGCTTGATCATCCACGTCGCGATATTACACGACGAATGTAAGAGCGCAAACGCGGGTGGATTTTCCTTTCAGTTGGTGGGGCCTTACCTTCTTTGTGTTTGGCTCACCAACTCTTGGCGGATTTCAAATTGCCGCATGTTATGTTAAAATGGGCATTTACCAGCTATTGAGCCACCTATGTCATATTTTACCACACCAGCGTCTAAGGAAAATGCGAAAAGCTCGAGCCATGTGCCAAAGCTGGGATCTCTGATTTGCCCCGAAACCCGGTTATTTGGGCCGGGCTGGGGCGAGTCGGGCTGTACCGCCCGCCCGCCCGCCCGCTCGCTCGCCGTCGGCATTAGTTTCGCTGGCTCCCGCTTGGCGGCGCCACCTGCCGCGATACCTTGACGTCACCGCCTGTCGCCCGCCCCGCCCGAGCCGGACGAGCGATGACGTCACATATCGGCGCCGTGTGTGGCGGACGCGGCTGACGGCGATCTGAGAGAGCGAGCAACGTGAACCTCCCCCGGCCCGCACCAGCTTCGGATGCATGGCTGAGGCTCGTGGGTGAGTTGTGGTCTCGTAGCTGGCTTCGTACTTCTTAGCTTCGTGGCTTCATGACTGAGGCAGGTGTCTTCGGGGTCGGAGCGACCGCGGTTGGAAACGGACGGAAACAGACGATTTCAGTGTTTGCGTGTTTCCAGTCGAGTGGGCGCCCGTGACGGGAAGTGGTGCTGACAAATGTCAAGACGAACGGCACTGGGCAGGCCCAAATATGGGCATATGGTCGTCTGTTAATTGGTACTTATGAGTTATGCGAGCTGAGTTTGTTGGATAAATGCATTATCTTAGCCACGGAGATAGAACGTAATAAACCGATCTAGTAGGTACTGAATTTATATGACCTTGGACGACTAATTAACCGTGTTACTGGTTGGTGCTCGTTATGTTCTTATCCGCTGCTGTTCCATATTTTGTTAATTATCCTGGATGTCGTCCAATTAAATGGTGATTCATTCGCTCATTCATTCTCATTCCGGATTGAAAGGCCATGAAGGTTATGGATTACATTTTGTGCGTCTTACAGTTTCGTTGCACCGCACCTCAGTGTGCCAATTAAAGTCAACATTGGATGTGGCGAGTCACGTGACGTGACGTCATGCTTCACATTATGCACCAGCACGCCTTTAAAGTTTCTGCATTTTTAAAGATAAATATCACATTGCGATATGAGTTTGCGCTGTGAGCGTCTGGCGCAATCTTCTTCGAAAGATGCGTAACTCGAATGATGATAAACGAAATATCGAGGTGCTGCGGGGAGCCGTTCCTTGAGATGATTCTAGAACACGCCAGGAGACATGTTAGATTCCACATCTCATAAAACTTGAGAGAAAAAATCACGATCATTCTGTATCTGATGCACACATCTTCAGGTCAAGGAATCTTTATAAGGACGTGCTGGGTGAAGCCTGTTTCGATGTGCCCATAAGGCTGGTATGTGGCGGACGGCCGTCACTGATGCGTGAAAAGAATCAGTGCGTGACTTTGTTTCGTTCACGCCGGCTGGGTTTTACGAGCTCAAATCGTGCGTTCTCTCTCGAGCAGGGAAAGATCGCACGTCTGATTTCCGCTGCAAAGGCTACGTGGCTGTGATGTTGAATAAATGGCTGCATAAAGAGCTGTGGAAACAGCTGCTTGATTAATATTTCAATACTATTCTGTAGCCCAATACAATACAATTAATGCAATATGGAACAATACCACTGGCGGATCCAGAGGGGGGGGGGGGGGGGGCAACCAGGCCATGCCTCCCTCCTCCAATAGCCTGGAAGGGGGAGGCAGCATATCTCCCCCCCCCCAACAAAAAAAAACGTTAACAATTTATTGTAAAAATTTACTTTGCAGCAACTAAAATTCAGCTATCCACAGTGAAAACTGGGAATTTTTGGAAAACATGGTGCATACCATCAAATCTGGGCTTAAAAAAAGCTCAACTGGACAAGAAAATAGCGGCCAGCAAGCTGCCAGTCGTAACTGAAGTTCGAGCAAACGTTTTTTTACATGTATGAAGAACACTTCATATGGTATCAATTTGGAATCCAATCCACACTCTATTTCGGCGCAAATGGTTGTCAAAAATGACGCGTTGCTTTTGTGGAATTAACTTTTCGGGACGCGTGACAGCGGTCAGCAGTGTGTAAAAAAAATAAACGTGTGATTCTCACGAAGGTCCAAACGCAGTTGCTGGCACTAGGCCCAAATATTTTTGTTTTGTTTTTGACGCGTCAGTATTTTGATCCAACCCAATATAAATGGTATTGGGGAAAATGACCGATTTACAAACGGCAATTATGAAGCACTGGATAACAGTGATGGGATGAATGGCGCATGCATCTGTGCATTGTGCATTATGGCAATACAATTTCAGCCACCTAGATGTACAATAATTATCTTGGAAATATCTTGCTTTGATTTGATTGCTTTGATGATTTCTGCTTTGTAATTCTCTTGCTTTATAAGTGAATCAATTTTGTGATCCATGGGCTCACCTGAATCAATTTGTTTACTCAAATTAAAATCACTAGCCTTTTTCACGAAGGATTATTGCGCTGAAAAGTTTCTGAAATATTCTGAAATATTTGAAAAACTACACAACTTTTACATGCGATTTTTGGTTAGAAATGCCCCTCATAATTTTTTAAATATGTTGTAAGAATAAAATATGTTGGCAAAATTGCGGTTTGGTGGTAATAAGCAAGATAAGTATTGATAGAATTTTCCTGAAAGTTTCAGGAAGATTCAGGAAGTTTCAGGAAGTTTATCAATATTTATCTTGCTTATTACCACCAAACCGCAATTTTGTCAACATATTTTATTCTTATCAACATATTACACAATTATGAGGGACATTTCTAGCCAAAAATCGCATGTTAAAGTTGTGTAGTTTTTCAAAACTTTCAGAATCTTTCAGAAACTTTTCAGCGCAATAGTCCTTCGTGACAACGGCTATTGTATCAAAATATTGATGCAGTAACAGCATGGGTGAATAATTAAAAACAACTTTTTCATAATAATTTCATGTAATTACATTACAAAATTAGTTGTCTTTACTTACAAAATATAAGCGTGAAAATTTAAAAAGGTTATCCTAAGAAAATGACAAACATATTTGATGTAATTTGTCGCCACGTGGCGTCTCAATCTTTCCCGAAACAAACAACAACAAAAAAACGTACGTAACTGTGAGTTGTGACCGAGGTGGAGGGAGTAAACAGTTGTGCATCAGATGGCGTGATTGTTTTTGGAGACTGACCATTTTCCATGGGGACTAGGTGGTTTTAGTGAAATGTTGTCAATAATTGTGTCCATTTTTGTTATCCTTGACAAGCTCCGCCCACTTTGGACCAAAAAAGTTCAAACCTTATCAGAAGTATTTGTCCCCTCCCGGATTTTCTCAATAACCTGAAAACTATGATAGATATCAACGTGAAACTTTAAGTACCTTATGCTGCATCATGTCTAAGTCTTCTCACCAACGTTCAATGAAATTGATGTAGTATTTCGGGAGATAATGACGTTTTAATGACGTCATGTCATGCCATTTTTGGTGGAAAAACGATAAATGTTTGGAAAATCGTAGAAAATAGAGTTTTCAAGCAAATTGCAAATACAAAGCGTCAGAAGAAAGGAAAGACATTTTCTTCTAAATGGCTATCTCGGATTTACGAAATTTTTGAGGTTTGAACCCCAAAAATGTTTTTTGTTGTTGGTGAATTTGAAAAGTGGATTTCTTAAGCTCGAATACCAAAATAAGGTGACTGGCCCAAATCCGCGGAGGGGAAAAAATGGGGGTACCTTTATGCCAAAAAAGTTGGCCCCCCCAAAACCGACGCCTGGATCCGCCAGTGAATCATACACGCCAGTGTATGGTTGTACCATACGCCAGTGTAATGTGACTGAATTCGTTATATAATGCGTTTTAAATGTCAGCACATGTGGAGCGTAGGCTAGGGTGACATGAATACTTATATGACGATCTTAACTCTATTCCATCCCATTTATCCTCCCTTTTTTCCCTTTTCCTTTCCTATCCTCCCGACAGCAGGTCCTCGATTCTCTGTCACGCCCACGTTAACCCGGGTCTGGCGGCCGCCGGCTACTGGGCATGTGGTGGCCTGAGAGTTGCCCCCCCCCCCCCCCCCCCCCGGGGGTGGTGGCCGCATCTCCCGCCGGCCGCCGGAGAGGGCACTGTCGGCGCATGGACTGTCGCCCGATCGCCCCTAACTGACTGGTGTCCGTGCGCGTGTGCCGCTGTCCGTTTCTGACAGTGCGCGTTTTCCGACAGTCCGTTTCTGACAGTGACAGTGCGTTTGTGTGTGTTTGTTGCAGCCACTCCTTTGTACACGGGCTACCCGCAAAGTTTCCAGCTGCACAGCGACCCCACCACCGGACAATGGATGCTGGTGCCGCGCTCGGTCGGTGAGTCCCATTACGTCACTGGTGTCAGCCCTATGACGTCACTGGTGACAGAAACACGACGTATTTGCAGTTGGATGCTTAGCGAACAATTAGACGGAACAAAACGTTAAATTGTTTGGGTCAAAGTAGGAACTAGGAAAGCGTGTTCTTCCAATGTTTTACTCCCGTAAAAGGACGCTGAAAGTTTGGGGTGACAACATCGCTGACTCCTCTCCCTATATGTGGCTGGCAGAGCCTGCGACCTGGCCGCCGTCCTCTGGTCCCTGGTCTCTGGTCTTTGGTCTCTGGTCTCTGGTCTCTGGCCTCTGGCCTCTGGTCTCTGGTCTCTGGTCTCTGGTCTCTGGTCCCTGGTCTCTTGCCTCTGGTCTCTGGTCTCTGGTATCTGGTATCTGGTCTCTTGCCTCTGGTCTCTGGTCTCTGACTGACGCTGCCATCTGTATGTGACCCGGCAGAGCCCGCGCCCCGGCCCGCCGTGCTCTGGTCTCTGGTCTCTGGTCTCTGGTCCCTGGTCTCTGGTCCCTGGTCTCTGGTCTCTGGCCTCTGGTCTCTGGTCTCTGGTCTCTGGTCCCTGGTCTCTGGTCTCTGGTCTCTGGTCTCTGGTCTCTGGTCTCTGGTCCATGGTCCATGGTCTCTGGTCTCTGGTCCCTGGTCTCTGGTCTCTGGTCCCTGGTCTCTGGTCTCTGGTCTTTGGTCCCTGGTCCCTGGTCTCTGGTGTCTGGTCTCTGGTCCCTGGTCCCTGGTCTCTGGTCCCTTGTCTCTTGTCTCTTGTCTCTGGTCTCTGGCCTCTGGCCTCTGGCCTCTGGCATCTGGCATCTGGTCTCTGGTCTCTGGTCTCTGGTCTCTGGCCTCTGGTCTCTGGTCTCTGGTCTCTGGTCTCTGGTCTCTGGTCTCTGGTCTCTGGTCCCTGGTCTCTGGTCCCTGGTCTCTTGTCTCTGGTCTCTGGCCTCTGGCCTCTGGCCTCTGGCCTCTGGCCTCTGGTCTCTGGTCTCTGGTCTCTGGCTCCTCACTGACGTTGCCCTCTGTATGTGACCCGGCAGAGCCCGCGCCCCGGCCCGCCGTGCTCTGGTCGCCGTACCAGTGTGTCTCGCCGCTCCAGTCGCCGCAGCTCACGGTTCTGCCGTCACAGCCGCAGCAGCTCTATATCCAACAGGCGGCCTCCGAACACTCTCCGCTG
>JAXIVJ010011725.1:0-2500 GCA_036785665.1 Chirona hameri | reverse complement strand
CTGTGGAGACCGCGGCGGCAGATGCCGGCTCGCCAGGCGGCGCTGCGGTCGAAGCGGCAGCTGTCTGGGAGGAGCCCACCGCTGAGCAGCCAGCGGAGGTGACACGAGTCGAGTCGCAGGCTTCGGAGCCTGTGACGGCGGCGGTGGCGGTTTCGGAAGCGTCTCGGCCCGCCCGGACGGAGCGGGACGCCTCAGCGGAGCCTGCAGCGCCGGTGACAGCGGTGACAGCGGTGACAGCGGTGACAGCGGTGACAGCGGTGACAGCGGTGACAGCGGTGACAGCGGTGACAGCGGTGACGGCGGCGGCGGCGGTGACGACGACGGCGGCGGCGGCAGCGGTAGCGGTCAGCTGGTCAGAGCGGCGGGAGTCAGCCAGCCCCTGCAGCCGCCCGCCGCAGCCGGTCAGCTGTGACCCTCTGCAGCTGCTGGCCGGCTGTGCCGCCGGCCTGCTGCCGCTGCCGCCAGGCGCTGCTACAGTCGACATCACCGTCATCTCCACCGCCTCCACCGCGGTGAACGTGGTGTCTGTCTCCTCTGTGGAGACAGCAGAGACCGCTGGTGGGCTGCATCTCCTGTGTGAAGCGGCCACTCTACGCCGACCTCGGCTGGGGGATCACCTGGCTACCCTCCTAGCCGCCGCGCAGCTCCTTGCGGCCCCCGCCTCGGCGGCGGTGGCGGTGGGCGGCGGATTGGCGGCGCTGTGTGAGATTGCAGGCCAGCAGCTGGCTCGGGCCGCAGAGCGGAAGGTGTTCTTCGTACCCCCGCGCTGGGCGATGTGGCGGAGACCCGAGGTGAACCCGGCGGGGAGGAGGGAGTACCGCTCGCGACAGAGCGCCGAGCTGGCCAGACGCTGGCTTAGACAGCGAGCGACAGGGAACGCTACTGCAGCTGATCATATGCAGGTATGTTCGACTTACGAGGTGGAGGGTTGGGTAGTGGTACGTTTGCTTATACTCTGATGGTTATATTTTTCCCGCTATCGGGCGAACTCAAATATTTTTCACCACGCAGTCGTCGCGCCCTTGAGCTCCAATTTAATCTTCTGCCATCAGGCGAACTTATCGTTGTTGTCAATTCGTGATGTTTCGAAATGGTCAAAGCAATATCCCTAGTTGAAAAGTTTCGTCAACAATTAACGTTAAAAGGCTACGGTCCGTTAGTTGTTAATCACATGCCAAATTATGTTCCAAACTCACCTACAGACCGTCGCAGTTCCAGCTACCATTACCCCACCGTTGTGCTTCTCCTCATCTCTTCTCTATCTCTCTCCCCTCGACAGGTTCAGTTCACGATCGAGCCGTTCTGGGAGGACTCTCCCCGAATCCGTGAGATCCGCTCCAAGCTGGCCGACATCCAGCGCCTTTACCGCGCTCAGCTGAAGCTCAATCGGCTTTCACCGCGGAAAAACAGCTCTGAATCGCCAGCCAAGCGGCGGCCGTCGGTGCGTGGAGCGCGGCGGCCGGCCGCCAGGCGACGCTCCGACTGTACCCGCACCCCGCCGCGGGCCGCCACGCCGCCGGCCGCCGCCCCCGCCCCCGCCCCCGCCCGGACAGCGGCGCCGTCAGCCTCGGAGACGGAGAGTGAAGAGGGCGAGAGATGTCTGGATGTGTGGGAGGACACGGCCTGTGCGGACACCGTCAGCTACTCCTTCAGCAGCCGGAGGGAAGATAACTACACCAACGGAATACGGGTAGGTGGTGTGTGACTTTGTGTCCAGCCAAGTTAGCCATTTGTTGTATGTGTTTGTGTCCATTTGTGCATATAAGTCCGCCATGATTTACTGCTGAAATATTGGGTGATTTTAAGACGCATGTCTAACGTTTTTTTTAATTCCCCTACCCATTAACCCTATTTGTAACAGGCTCCTGGCTACCCCTATTTGTAACAGGGGGGGGGGGGGGGGATTCCGCCCCCCCCGGAGATCTCGAGATCTACCCGTCCGATTTTCAAAAATGAAACGGTGGTTGGTTCCCCTCAACACGATCTACATTTATAAATAATAAAACAAATCTAAATTTTGGATAGGGGGGCAACAGGGGGCAAAAACCACAAATTTTAGTGGTATTTTTGATTCAACATAGCTTTCATGTTTATCGATCGATTGTAACACAACTAATAGGAATCGATAGAGATTGAATCGGAAATTGATATATGACGGTGAAGTTTGAAAATTCAAAAATCATAGGCGTGTGCAGGTCACTCAATATGGGGGTGAAGTAAATGCGTAATAAAACCATTTTTTTATGTTTTTTTTTATAAATGAAATGGTATGTGATTGAGACATTAGAAAACAGTTATAAATCATATTTTTTGCCATAGGCGGTACCAGGTTAGTGAAAAAGGGGGGTAAAATTGGGAAAAATATTAACCGCAGACAAGTTGCTACCCAGCACTATAAATATGTTACTGATCATAGATAGTTCCTTTTTGCATGTTGTACTTCATCATAGGCGTATCCAGGATCCAAACTAGGGCGGCGCAAGACCTTTTGAAAAGTATA
>JAXIVJ010011724.1:0-42641 GCA_036785665.1 Chirona hameri | reverse complement strand
ATGGGACAGCAAGCTGCCCCATTTGGGGCAGGATTTTTATTTTTTTTCCCGAGGAGGAAATTTCGGTCCTCGGTCAGCAAATACTGTTGACGGGGGGGGGGAGTCGGGTATTCACGATCGCGTTTTATCTGGTGTGAATCGGTCAATTGTTACTTCTGCCCCAAAAAGTCAGAAGCTGCCCCTAAATTTACAATTCTGCCCCAAAATTTTAAAAACTGCCCCAAAATTTACAATCCTGCCCCAAATTTTCAAAAGCTGCCCCAATTTTGATGTGTTGGTGCCAACCCTGCCCCGACGAAATCTCGTCGAAACTTGCCACGTTTTGCATACTGGCTGATGTCTAGATACTAAACTTGCATCTCATCTAGCGTACGGTCTGGTGGCGAACCCTAATCCTTATCAGTACCCGAAGGGCTGACCGCACGATGGGAGTACCTTGAGTCGATTGATTGAATTGAATACAAGTCTGTTTGCCATACCACTCTCCCCATTTAAAGGGACTGTCCCACCTTTTTGAAAGTTGTCGAATCACACTTAATTGTATGTCTACATGTCAGGCGAGGTCTGCTGAACATGTTCGTGAACTTTTTTTCCGAAAAAATTGCTTATCTTGAAGATATTCAACTTTTAGTTTTAAGCGGAAAGTTGAGTTGGTGACGTCATATGATTTAAAACAAAAATAACATGGAAATCATTTGTGCTGCCAAATGTATGGCACAATTTTCTGTCGACATCTATTGCGCAGAAAAAAAAAACGAACCACCCGGTGTCTAGATTGGCTAACACTATCAGCTGGAGTTGTTGCAGCAGTTGGGCCAGGGGCCGCCAGGGACCGCTAGTGAGCCAGGTTGTTATGACGTCGCAAGCAAATGGTACCACTAAATATTGATTTATTTATAAATAAATAAATATTTAGCGTTAAATATTTAACTGGTACCATTTGCTCGCGACGTCATAACACCCTGGCTCACTAGGCGGCCAGCTGCTGCATCAGCTCCAGCTGATAGTGCTAGCCTCTAATTTGCGATTGCGAACCACCCGGGGATCGATAAATGAAAGACGAAAATATTACAAGGCTGACCTTAAAACAAGTAGACTATCAGTACCAGTCGGGTAAAGAGAGACGACGCTTTCGGTTTAGAGGCCCTATTCAAATACACATTACACATGGGCCTTATTTTTTACAGATGTCAAAATCTAACTCGAATATCTTTTGATTAGATCATTGTGGTTGCTTTAACTGCTACCATACTTAATTTCAATGCCAAGCCATCAAAATGGCTACTTCAACTCAAATATAATATTAAGGTGGGATGATAGTCCCTTTAATTTGTTGACCTCTTTGCATTCGCCTTGTTCGTAGGGCGCTGTCCTCTAGCCTTCGTGTTGGACGTCACGTGTTCTTCGCCTCCCGCATGGTCTAGTGGCTAGGATACACGGCTCTCACCCGTGAGGCCCGGGTTCGATTCCCGGTGCGGGAAAGTGTTTTAGGCGCAAATTTTGGCAGTTTGCGCGCCTTGAAATTACGCCGGTGGTGTTCGATCCGACCGTGGTTTTTTCCGGGGGTCTTGAGCTCGTTGAGGCCATTATGCGCCCCGTGCAGGCGGGCACACGCGTCTGAGCGATGCCCGCCTCCCCATTCCTGACGGGCCATCTGCGGGCGTGTTTCAGCGAGCCACAACAAGCTGGAGGACATGATCAAGGACCTGGGCGCGGCGCTGACGTCCGTCAAGCACGAACAGGACTACATGGAGGTGCGCGAGAAGATCCACCGCGCCATCAACGACAGCACCAACTCGCGTGTCGTGCTGTGGTCCTTCTTTGAGGCGCTCGTACTCGTCGCCATGACCATGGGCCAGGTGTACTACCTGAAGCGGTTCTTCGAGGTGCGGCGGGTCGTGTGAGGTGGGGTGAGAATTGGGGGGACTGAATGCTGAAGGACTCACCGTGAGACGGTGCCGCTCCTTGGGCGGAGAAACTGAGGGAAACAGAAATGGTGTGGCATGGGTGCAGTCTGCTGTTGAGTGGTTGGGGGGCGCTTCGCATTTGTATGAGTTGGGAGGGGAGGAGCACCGTCTTTCGGCGTGTTGTGAAGTTATTTAGCGGAAACGTCCGCTATTTGACTTGTTCATGCTGTTAAACGGTAGGGCGAGCTTGTTAGCGAACAAATGTTGTAGGGTTATGTGCTATTCCGGTCAGGCTGAACGGATCACACTTCTGTCCATGTGGTTGTTGTTTCCTAATGCCATAACATTCATCGTTTAAAATTATTTCCTGGAATACCGTTGGTCTATGCTCCAAAAGTTCACAAATAAATATGCCGATTTTGTATGTGTATAATTGCACCACACTGAACAATCTAATATGTAACACTATGTATACAACTGCCGTCGCTACTCGCGCACGTCTTCTTCCGGCACGTGCCAGGGCTTCTGTTCCCGGTGTTTGCTCCACCACGGCTCCGGCTTGATTGCCGAGGGCTCCTGCAGCTTCACGCCTCCTTCTTCCATCGCTCGCACGAACAACAGTAACTGGTAGGACAACGATACACTGTCAGGCGGGGGCAAATGGTCAACCGACCGCGAATCAAGACGTAAGCGATCTGTTCAATATGTTGTTCTTGGTCGAAGTTTTCTTTTTCAATGAATTTTCCGAAAGATGTTTTTCGCAAAATATTCCAAAGCAAGCAAATATTCCAGTTAATGATCAAAGACCATGTATTTGTTAACCGGTAATAAATAGTATGGTGAACGATCGAGCATCGCTATATGCCGAGCGGTAATAGCCCAGCATCGTGTGACATGGTTCAATGAAACTCCCGTCACGTTTCTCTATTAAGCAGCGGCTCATGTTCCACCACGTTGAAAATTAAATCAGCTGGTGGGAACTCTCCCAGCTGCGTTGAATAGTGTTTGCCAACTGACCCTTAGGGTGTACAAAAAAAAAAACACTTTCGTCGGTGCAAGCTTGCCAATTGACACGGCGTTCTTCTTTAGGTCAATTACAAGTATGCCAAATTTCATTTCGATCCTTTGAGTTTTGATCATCCCCCGGGCCTCCGTAAGTTGTTGACCCCTACTCAGAAGGTCAAACATCAAAGTTGTACAGACCTCCGCGTGTGCTCATTTGAAAGCTCTTGTCGAGTAGAGTAAACTCTAATTCAGTCGAAATGCTCTAAATTCAAGTTTGCGTTCTATGAAGACATAAACAGAGCCCAAAACCAAGCCTTCAATAGATATTGCTCTATTGAAGGCTTGCTTTTGGGCTCTGTTTATGATTCATATGTTTATGATTCATAGAACGCAAACTTGAATTTAGAGCATTTCGACTGAATTAGAGTTTACTCTACTCGACAACAAGAGCTTTCAAATGAGCACACACGGAGGTCTGTACGACTTTGATTTTTGACCTTTTGGATAGGGGTCAACGACTTACGGACGGCCCGGGGGACCAAAACTCGAACTCGGATCGAAATGAAATTTGGCATACTTGTTATTGACCTAGAGAAGAACGCCGTGTCAATTGGCAAGCTTGCACCGACGAAAATGTGTGTTTTGGGACACCCTACTGACCCTGCTTGAGCGCTTCAGCTGCTCCTCAGTGGTGGGGAACTCCACCTCCGTCAGTCCGGCCTGGAGGCACCGCAGCGCCAGCACCCGTCCGACGCCCTCGGCCGCGCACACATCCACTGCCGAGAACAGGTGCCGCCGCACGCACAGCTCCCGGGTGGACGCCGACACCAACCGCCGGCCCGTATGGTGCTCCACGTGCGCCGACGTGTGCCGGTTGGAGGCGTCAAATACGACCCTGCCGTAGGAGGACGTGGTGTGAACAGGCTGGCAGCACGCCGCTGGCGGAGGGTTGAGAGACGCAGTGCTGGAGCAGTGGAGCGGTGAGGACTATCGTTAAAAAAAATGTTGGGCGAGAGCGAGGCACACGGGTAGGTAACTTGGTTGAAAGGCTCCATTGTGACATTCCAACAAAACAGCGCCAGCAGGCAAACACGTAAAATAAGTTGGACTCGAACGCGAGTCGTTCCGGCGTACGTCATACGCAGTACTAGTCATTTAAACGAGTACGAAAAATGACGTGCAATTAAAACAGCCGAAGCTGATTCGGTAACCGGTAGGACAAGCCAGTGCGCCGTTATACAGATATATAATTGTGTTAACCTTCCTGGGCATGAGAACAATCAAGAGAACCTCTGTATACCTGTGCCAGTACATCCTGCTCTCCGGCTCAAGTTTCCAGCCCTCCTGCTTGCGGGCCAGCCTCATCCGCTCCAGATTGCGTGGGTTTTTGTTGATGAAGGTCGGCGGAGAGGAGGCGTCTGTCGCAGTCGAGCCGAGCCGGACTCGACCGGACAGGCGAGGTACGAACCCTGTCCGCGGCACCAAGGCAGCCATAGTGGCGCTATGGAGAAGTACCAACTGTGCAAGCAAACATGTTTTAGTCAGGTATTTGGCCACTATGTCAGTTGGATGAGTTGTCTGAATTCTGGCACTCAAAATATGAATGAGGTTAGAGGGCAAACTCTGAAGTTTCTTTTTTCCTACCTGTCATTACCAACAGGTGTATTCAACAGAACAACAGGTGTCAACAGTGTTCAACAGGTGCATTTGTGGCTGTGATGTACAGGTGGCACTACTCATACACATGGTAAATGCATAAGTAATCTATCAGTACTTAGAAGAAGAAAAGGATTTAGGATTCAATTTTAATGGACAGAGTTTCTCTGATGTTTCTAAAAAAAGGTAAAAACCTATCAAATGAATCTTGGGACTGCTTCTCAGTTATGCTAACACTTTGATCAGTACTCACATGACCTTCAGTATCTTTGTATAACTCTGGATTTGTTTTACTCTGAAATTCTGCAGCAGATATGATCAGTAATAAGGGAATGATGACCTTGACCACCCAAATAATTCTTAACCACTTAAGATTTATTTGATCAAAAGATGAAGCTGTTGCTATAAAAATGTATTTGAATAAAAATGTTGTTTAAGATTGGCGAGTTGACTTAAATCTATAGCAATACCAATGGAGCCTTTACTCCATTTCTTGCCAGATTTTAAATAAAATGAGTAGAAACTGGAGAAAGGATAATTTCAGCTGTATTTTGACATTGTCAAAAATGTTTCTGAAAACAATCTACACATGGTAGAGTGTGTACAGGCATGTTGGCATGTACAACTTTTGCTTCTTAACTCTGCCAGCTACCAGGAATTGAGCGATCAGATGGTAGGGGTCAGGGCCAGCGCAACAAGCTATGCTTAATGCAGGTCTGACCTCAGAAATCCATCCATTCAAAGGGTTCAGGCTACATTAATTAAAAAATTGAGCCAGCCCAAGGTGCACCAATTAATATGTGATTTAAACTCTTAATAGATTGTATAATAGAGGTCACTGTCAAGGTAGGTAGGTAAGCCAACATGTATTTCAATTTATTGTGGTTCCCCACAAGCATCTGACAAAAGGAAGCTGAAGCATGGTCAGAAAAACACACCAAATAATTAATCACACATTTCTAAATCACAAATCTAGCAACTGGGACGACTTTATTTGGACCTTGGGTCATACTGACCATAAACCCACAGCGTTTTAGATGTAACAAAATTAACTATTTGGTCACTACGCATCTTTCAAGACAATATTTATTGTGTATCTTGTATGTTATTTAGAATGTACCTTACCTAACAATGCTGAAACAAAAATATTTCCGGAAGCTGTCACGACTGTTCGTCCACCACGATCGTCGCCATATCTACGCCACTGACATCAATATTATACCTAGACAGCCAACTCGCGCGCCGCATACGCCGGGTGGCATCAGCCGTCCTAGGGGGCAAAACATCGCGGGCGCCATAGGGACCAATGTATAAATGGTACATCTGAACCGGCGCCCTGACTGGGCTACGCTTGGAAAAGTGGTGCAAAGTAGCATCATATTATTTGTTGGAGATTCTAGATTGAGCCCAAATGAATTATAAGGTTCCACCTGGTCATGGAATTTCTGGAGAGCAGCTGACATGATCGGTTACCATGGCCTTATTTAGGGTGTACAAACTACATTACACCGCTCACTTCCCGTTGCAAATGCGATCTAAGCTTCATATACTTCATATACTAAGCTTAGATCGCATTTGAAACAGAAAGTGAACGGTATAACGTGGTTGTTACATCCCAAATAAGGCCATAGTAACCGATCATTTCAGCTGCTCTCCAGAAATTCCATGACCAGGTAGAACCTTATAATTTGTTTTGGCTCAATCTAGGATCTCCAGCGAATAATATGATGCTACTTTGCACAACTTTTTCCAAGCGTAGCTCAGTCAGGGTGCCGTTCAAATTTACCATTTATACATTGGTCCCTATAGCGCGCCGCGATGTTTTGCCCCCCAGGGCTGGTGAGCTAGTGGTAGCGCCACCACACAGTGTGGGAACGGCCGGACGGCGTAAGATGGCTGTCTAGGTATTATATGGATGTCAGTGATCTACGCAGATAGATATATCGACGCAGGAAGATACACAGGAAAAATAATGACCGTCCATGACGTCATTGGAACAATGACCGTATATTTTATGAGTGAAAATGCCTCCGAATAATAACCTAACCTAACTTAAAGGAAATAGTTCACCTTCGGACATTTTTTCAGAACACGATTTTATTATATTCTTTAATACAGTTTCTTTTTTCTTTTTAAAAATGGTCCTACATCGCGCTAATTCAGGACAAAAAGTCGTAAATTATTGATTTTATGGTGTGCTTTATTGGTCTGTGCATGCTCCATGGCAGTGCTGGCACTTTCAGACGGTACGGTACATCATATATGCGCCGTATTCCTTCGCCAAAAAGTCAAATATCTTCGGCTGGAGAGTCTTTTCAGCCAAGAAAAGTTCCAGATAAGGATTTCTCAACACGGGCTACAAAACTGCTATTTCAGTTCAAAACCCATGTTGAAGGTGAACTATTTCCTTTAACCTAACCTAACCTAACCAGGGACGTAGGAACGTCACGCAAAGTGTGTGTGTGGGGGGGGGGGCAGTGAAACTGTGATCTTGTTTTGAGAGAACCCCAACCACCCTATGGAAGATTTCTTTGCAGATTTGGGCTGTTCTCGTCTTGGCGAACCTTTTGCCATCAAACACTTTTCTCACCAAGCAAAAATACAGATTTTAGCCAAAAAAAATGGCAGTGAAACTGTGATCTTGTTTTGAGAGAACCCCAACCACCCTATGGAAGATTTATTTGCAGATTTGGGCTGTTCTCGTCTTGGCGAACCTTTTGCCATCAAACACTTTTTCTCACCAAGCAAAAATACAGATTTTAGCCCCCAAAAAATGGCTGAAAAGTGAGAGTGTCATGGCGTATGACCGTCTCGCCCTTTAGCCAGCCCGGGGCAGCGTATTGTCGCATCATCCCTCAGTCAGACCGGTGCAGCGTATGGCCGTCTCGCCCCTCAGCCAGACGCAGCGTGTGGCCGTCTCGCCCCTCAGCCGGACCGATGCAGCGTATGCCCGTCTCGCCCCTCAGCCAGACCGGGGCAGCGTATAGCCGTCTTACCCCGCAGTCAGATCGGGGCAGCGTATGGTCGTCTCCCCCCCCCCCCCCGCCTTCAGTCGGACCGGGGCAGCGTATGGCCGTCTCACCCCCCAGTCAGACCGGAGCAGCGTATGGCCTTCTCACCCCTCAGTAGACCGGTGCAGCGTATGGCCGTCTCGCCCCTCAGCCAGACGGGATCAGCGTACGGCTGTCTCACCCCTCAGCCAGATCGGGGCAGTGTACGGCCGTCTCACCCCTCAGTCAGACCGGGGCAGCGTATGGCCGTTTCCCCCTTCCCCTTCAGCCGGACCGGGGCAGCGTATGTCCGTCTCACCCCTTAGTCAGACCGAGGCAGCGTATGGCCGTCTCGCCCCTCAGTCAGACTGGTGCAGCGTATGGGCGTCTCGCCAGTCGCCCCTCACACAGACCGGGCAGTGCATGGCCGTCTCCCCCCTCAGCATGAATTAAGGGAGGGATAATTATCCGCGGTAAACGTAATCTTGAATAGAATCGTACCTTAGGCGCAACTATCCGCATCCCGTTCGAAATATTCGCACCGCACCGAGCCGCGTGCTACTCGGATCAGAGAACCAGTGACGTCACGGTAATGTTGGCGATTGGGACGCTAAAATCCCTGGATGACTACCTTTCTTTTACTCTTGTACGGCCTTGACAGATTCAGAACATGAACGGTGTTGGGGGCACGTGTCGGTTGGATGCCGAAATAAGCATTATTTGAAGTGAAAGAATATCTACTGAGTACGAGAAAGCACTTTTAAATATCGGGGGAGTGTTTTGGACAGGTTAGGAGTGCATAATTAATCACTGTTGTCTGGTACGTATGTTATTTTTAGATTGCGACAGGTCACGTCGTTTGACGCAATCCACCACATTTGTCTGCATCGTTACATGCGGATCAAGATAATGCTCTTCCATTGTTCCTATGATTGTGTTTTGTGCATATGATGAGAGTTATCATTACTCTGCATATTTTTGTGTGTAAATAATTTTTCATAAGTGAGATTGGTCTGAAATTATGCATTCAGTAGATAAATTAAAAATGCATGGTCTTTGGATCATGTGGTTAATGTTTGCTTCTGTATTTTAGCATCCTGTTCCTTCAGAGCTTTTGAAGAGTTCACATTTTTAATGAGATTGAATTTCTGGGTGTTAGTTATGTTAGTTTACCATGCTGTATTATTATTACACTGTACAATCTGGCATCTATGGCCTTTGGGTTATGCAAGGCCTCTGGTCATTCATTGGCATATGGCATATATATGGGCATCACATAGCCTAGTAGCTGTAGCGCCCTTAAACCTAAACCATCATCATCATTCATTGGCAGTGGCAGATGCATTGTGTGGAGACTGGGACAGTCACACTGGCATGGAGTTGTAGTTATAACATCTTTGCAAACCTATTTGATTAATGCTCATCAGACACTAACACACATTTGGTAACCCTGAGAACTCTTCAATTGATGTGTCACAAAAATTCCCATATGCTTTGAATAATTCCATATTTAGAAATTAGGTATATGTATACATGCCATTGTACATCTCATACCATACATGTGTTCTAGTTATCTGCTTACTTCCAACAAAACTTCTAATTCACTGAGCTGTTCAGTTGCCTGAAGGGAAACTTTCTATTGGCAGAACATGAGTTATAAATGGGTAATAGTGATTACCTCAATGTGTATTTTAATATATATATATATATATATATATATATATATATATATATATATATATATATATATATAATATTGGAAACAAAATCAACTGGAAATATTGTACTGGAAAGTTCACCAGATTTATTTTCTTTGGCAAGCTCAAGTGCTTTGGTGACACCCATTTCCAGTTAGATTGTAAGTCTTCAGATGACTGCTACTGTTACCTTTGTGTATCACTGGGTGTGACTTTTGGCTCACATACCAATTACTTTTGTGGATGGTGCTTTTACAGGCATGCTCTTAAAATAATAACTGTTATGTCCAACAAAAATGGTTCTTGGGTTTATTGTGTTCCACTTTATTGCATTTATTTATTATTTAGCAAACTATATGGAAGTAAACTGGTCTTGTTTAAAGTAGACAAAACGTTTAGTAATATATAAGGTTATCATGACATGTCAAAAATGCCTGTAACATTGAAAGTCAAGTTTTCATTCATAATCTCCTAAATGATATAATAGGTGTTTTATTTTAGTGGTGATTTTCCCATTCTGAAATATTGTACTGGAAAGTTAACAGATTGATTTTCTTTGGTAAGCTCAAGTGTTTTGGTGACACCCATTTCCAGTTAGATTGTAAGTCTTCAGATGACTGCTACTGTTACCTTTTTGTATCACTAGGTGTAACCTTTGGCTCGCTTACCAATTACTTTTGTGGATGGTGCTGTTACAGGTATGCTCTTAAAATAATTACTTATGTCCAACAAAAATGGTTCTTTGGTTTATTGTGTTCCAATTTATTTAATTCATTTATTCCTTAGCAAACTATATAAAAGAAAATTGGTCTTGTTCAAAGTAGAAAAAATCACTTTTAGTAATATATAAGATTATCATGACAATATATGTTATGTTAAGTTAGAAGAGCTGAATTTCTGGCAAGCTTTGTTGCAAAACAATACAATTTGTTTTCTGATTGGAAATTGGAATGTTATTTCTTAAATCATACTGCCGAATAGTGAGGTTTTAGATAAATAAGTGCAGTTGCATAGTCATGTTGTCACCTATATAATACAGGTGTATCTCCTAAATTATTTTATGTGCATACTATTCCAAGGTTCTAACCCTCCTTGACCCTATTGAGTCATATTGGCCTTATTGTTGTTTATTGGGGAACTTCCTGTTGTGCACACAACTTTGCTCTGTGAGAGTGCAATGCAATGTAATGCAATGCATGTGTAAAAATGAAATAATATTTGTATTTTCAACAGAATTATGCTCAACTTATCTAAGCCTGGAAGTTTTTACTTGATGTGATTTTATTTATTAATAAAGCAGATTAAGAAGTAGGTAGTGCTGTGTTGGAAATCTCAGCTTTCAGATGAATATTAAAACTGTATCCACTGTTTGGTTTGTTGTTTTTAACATGCAAGTCGTGCATTTCCAAATATTTGCATTTTATTCATGCTTCAATTTTTGACAACCAGGAAGTATTTGATTTTGCATGGTCTGTGTAGCTATTTCACTGTATCTACTCATTTTCACTTCCCTCATGACGATTGTGTAGCTGGATCTTCAGTTAATATTTTGCTATCCCAGAATTATTTTGACAACTATTGTCTAATGAATACTTTGTTAGTCCAGTAAGTGGAGTAATTCCTTATGCTCTGAGTTGTCCATTTCTGACACAATAATAACTTATCAAGTAATTTCTCCTCGCATACTGGACGAAAATTGACACACCTCGAGCATTGGGTCAGGGTGAATGCAACCAACTGAGTGGAGGACTGTGACCTTTGTATTAATATGTCAATGTAGGGCACTGCAGCCAGGTGTCTGTCTGTGACGCCATGCCCGCGGATTTCTGCGGCGGCGCTGCTCCTCTCAGCCACGCTGCGTGTCGCGACCTGACGGCGCACATCCGTGTTTCAGCTGACATAGGACCGGAGGAGTCATGTCTGGCCGTCCGCTGCTGCTGGTGACGCTGCCCCTGCTGACGGTGCTGGCCATCTGCCTGTACCTGCGGCGACGCGGCCGCCAGGACTCCGACCCGCCCGAGCCGCCGCTGACCGACCAGCCGGCGGCTGAGCCGACGGTACAACAGACTGCTGCGCCTGCGGAGCCCGCGGCACGACAGATGGTGGAGCCCGCAGCCCAGCACGCAGCTGAGGAAGCAGCAGAGGCAGCAGCCGAGTCGGTGGCGCCGCCCGCTGCCGAGCAGACGGCCGGCCGGGACCTCGGTCAGGTCACTGCCTGTGTGCGGGACAACATCCAGACGGCTGCGGCGCGGCCCGCGCCCGAGCCGGTCGCCGAGGAGCCGATCGCGGTCCGGACGGAGGCAGCGGCTGTGTCTGCGGCCCCGCCGCCTGCGGTGCGCGGCGAGCCCGAGGGTGCACAGGAGGAGAAGGCTCCGAGGCAGGGGAAGACTCCGGAGCCGGCGGTGGTCGGAGCCGGCGGAGACGCGCTCCGGGAACTGGAGGCGGCCGTCCAGCCGGCACAGACAGATGAGCAGGACCGCGGCGACGGTGGCGTGAGGCCCAGATCCAGCTCGGAAGGACAGAAACAGGAGACACCCGCTGCGGAGGAGGCGCCGGTAGCTGTGGAGGTGACTCGGGAAGTCTCAAAAGAGGTTGAAGTCGCAAAAGTGACGCCTGTGGCAAAGGAGGAGGCACCAGTTACCTCAGCGGAGGCGCCGGTGACCTCGAAAGAAGCGCCAGTGACCTCGGAAGAGGCCCCGCTCGCTGAGGAGACACAGGTGGCTGAAACTGAGCCGGCGGAAGCAGCACAGGAGCCGCCAGTCACCTCAGAGGAGGCGGCTGCGGCGCCGGCAGAGGCCACACCATCGGCGCCTGCACCGGCGAGCGGCGCCGAGGCGTCGGAGCCGTCTGTGAACGGGGCTGCCGAGACGGGCGCCGATACTGCCAGTGAGGTGAGTGACAGCACACATAGCTCCCGGCTCCCGCTGTCTGTATTTATGGACGTTTGAGGCGGGTTGCTAGGTGGTCGTGGTGTGTTTGATTGCAAACATTGTGTCAGTGTTTGTGCTATCCGTACAACATCATTGTTGTTTGTGGATGGGTGGGAGGAAACGCCGTTAGGCGGCGGAAAATATGTGCCTTCCGCTACCGTGTAGATACAGAATAACGGCAGCAACATCAGTAATCTGGAGCAATCTTACAGAAATATATAAATGTTTCCCCCGATGGGAGCAGCCTGGCTCGATTGTGGTTGTGAGGAGTGCCGGCGGTGACAGCAGCGTCTCCATCCTTTGCGGCACAGAACTCCAGCGACAGCGGCAAGGGCGGCAGCTCGGCCAGCCTGGAGCAGTCGCCGCCGTCCAACAGTCCCGAGTCGGCCCCGCTGCAGACCACCGTCTACGACTTCCTCATACCGCAGGTGAGCGACGACCCCTGCCGTCGTCGCGTCACTATACCCGTATATCATCCTAGGTGACCGAGGGAGGGAGGGGGGATGTGGTTCGCTCGCAGGTGAGCGAGAGAGTGGTGCCAGCCGCCCACGGTCCCTGCTCTCGGCACCGACCGGACCCGGAGGACCGGGAGGGGCTGCAAAACAGTGACGCAGCGGCGTCTGAGTCACGCGGCGAGTCACGTGGTGACCACGTGGTGGCCGGGTCGGGATACCGGTGCATCTTCATAGTCACGCTGGCAGTGTTGGATTTTTATTTTCATGACCTGGTCCCGTAGAGTAAAAATCAATAGGTGGAGAGTAAAATTGTATTGTAAGGCAAGTTAAGATTTTCATTTTTGTTTTAATTATTTTACTTGGAAAGTAAAAAATCCTGATTTGTAATAGTTATTAAATCCCTGGGAGGAAAATTCAATTATATTTTAACTACAATGTCCGTAAGATCAGGCGAAAAGAGAGCAAATTTCCTGAACAAATATGAAGAGAGCAAAAATCTTCGGACCCAAAAGGTCCAGGAAAGGCCCAAATTCCAAGGCTGCACGCTGGTGCATTTGTTTTATACATGGCTGGTACCTGGTCCATTTCGTGTGGTGATAGTTTGTGGTAATGTGGTAAGTGTTTTACACGTGCCTGATGGAAACTGACGCATTTGCTGCAGAAACTGTGCGGCCGCCTGATCGGCAAGAACGGCACGTTTGTCAACATGCTGAAGGCGAGGACGGGCGCACACGTCATCATCCGGCTGCACCCGGTCAAATCCTCCGTGAAAATCTGCTCCGTCGACGGTAAGTGGATCGGTCGGGACTCGGGATTCGGGCGGGATCGCTGGACTATCGGGGCGGGGGCGCCGTATGTTGGTCACTGGGTCATGTCCTTGGGTATTACTGGCGGATCAGGGGCGGTGCTGATCGCATATCTGAACGCAAAGTTCATGTCGGAATTAAAATAAATGTCGCTTCCCGTGGTGTTGTCACGTCTTGACATTAGGTAATTATCTACTCAAAGAGTTCTCATCGGGGTTTAACTTGGTTGTTTGCTGACCAGATATACTAATAAGATCAGTGGAACTGAGCTCCCAGACGGTTTTTGTCGCTAGCATTGTATGCAGAAACCACGACCAATGCTGTGAGGGTATGCTAAATATAATATGAGGAAAAAGCACCATTATGTGTCGTGGTAGCATGCTGTCTTTATTGTTTCGGCGTGAATTACTAAGCCATTGTCACTCTCTCCGTTCAGCCTGCTGACGTTATGCTTTCGTGGACGCAGGAACCCAGTCGGAGGTGGACGCCTGTCTGAAGATGATCCGGGAGAAGTTTCCCGTCAACAAGTTCCCGGCGATGACGTTGGAGCAGCTGAACAGGCCGACAGAACGGTCGCTGGCCGTGCCCGACAGCCAGCAGGTACGGCGTATCGGCAAATTTACTGATAGCTGGCCAAGATCTTAGAAATATTTAATTTTCATGTTGTGTAAACAAATGAAGGAAATGGTTTCACGGTGAGTTTCAGAAGATCTGTGGCAAATGCCAATTGAAAGAGCGCGCATGTATTGTTTTCCTATCTCATTCACTCTGGTGTCTCTGAAAGCTGGTAGCCCGAATTTGTTATGATTCCCTCCAGCCGGTCCGACCAGTTGCCGGTGCGACCCTCAGTTGACCCGACTCTCAGGCGGTCAACTGAGCCGCCGTCTGTTGTGTTTACTCAGTGAGACAGGCAGTCACCGCTGGTTTTATTCGTTGTGCAACTCGCAGCTGTTTGTATACTGGTTGGAGTCATGGGTGATGTGGCATGACCTTCAACTTTACCGCGTAGTCTAAATAGCAAATCCTTATGTGCTGTGTCACAGCTGAAAGGGACTTTTTCATACAATTGCACACTGGCCAGGGCCTGTGGTCGTGACAAGCTGCTTTCTCGCGGTGGGCTCCACTGTGTTCATGTACTGTAACATGAACAGTACTAAAAGCGTAAAACGGTGAACCGTGAGAATGTTAAACTGAACATCTCTGGGTCCACTCAGCGGCATGCTGTTTCACCGTTGTGCCACCTCCCGACATGCCCTCGTCTCCCCGCACCTGGCGTGTCTCCTGACCCTCGTGTCTCGCACCTGGTGTGTCTGCTGACCCTCGTGTCTCGCACCTGACGTCTCCTGACCCTCGTCTCCCCTCACCTGACGTGTCTCTTGACCCTCGTCTCCCCTCACCTGACGTCTCCTGACCCTCGTCTCCCGCACCTGGCGTGTCTCCTGACCCTCGTCTCCCCGCACCTGGCGTGTCTCCTGACCCTCGTCTCTCCGCACCTGGTGTGTCTCCTGACCCTCGGTGTCTCGCACCTGACGTGTTTCCTGACCCTCGTCTCCCCGCACCTGGCGTGTCTCCTGACCCTCGTCTCCCCGCACCTGGCGTGTCTCCTGACCCTCGTCTCCCCGCGCCTGGTGTCTCCTGACCCTCGTGTCTCGCACCTGACGTGTTTCCTGACCCTCGTCTCCCCGCACCTGGCGTATCTCCTGACCCTCGTCTCCCCGCACCTGGCGTGTCTCCTGACCCTCGTCTCCCCGCGCCTGGCGTGTCTCCTGACCCCGCTCCCCCCGTGGCCGCGCTCTGCGCAGCTGCACCTGCCGCAGGGCGTCACGTGCGACGTGCTCGTCTCGGCGGTGGTGTCGGCGGGCCAGCTGTTCCTGCAGCAACACACGCACCCGACGTTCCGCAACCTGGAGCGGCTCACCAGGCTGATGGCCGCCTGCTACGCGGACGGCGGCTCGACGCCCGAGTTACCGCGGCCCGTGGTCGCCTCGTCCATCTGCGCGGCGCCCGTGGCCGGCGGCTGGTACCGCGCGCAGGTGGTCGCCTTCTACCCCGACTCGGACGAGCTCGACGTGCGCTTCATGGACTTTGGAGGTTACAGTCGGATGCCGGCAGCGCTCGCTCGGCAGATCCGCACCGACTTCATGTCGCTGCCGTTCCAGGCCGAGGAGTGCTACCTGGCCAACGTGATGCCCGTCTCAGGTGGGTGTGCCGCGGCTGACGTCCCGGTCTGACGCGCTGGTGTAGACGAGCAGCGCCGGCGAGTCGTGGTCTATCGAGGGTTTGGTACAATAGCGGCAACTTTCAGGATTTGGGAGATTTTAGGAAGCACAGGAAGTTGATGAGGTATGACGTTTGGCAATGATGCGTGATGCGGAGAGTGTTCGCCGCGGTAAAGTCAGTATGGTGTCTACTGGTTCTGATGTCTGTGTGACCAGATGTGTGCTGTCTGTGTGTGAATACAGACGATGGCTGGAGTCTGGAGGCGGGAGCCGTGTTCGAGAACCTGATCACGGACCGCGCCCTGGAGGCCATGGTGGTGGGATACGCCGAGGACGGCACGCCCTTCGTCAATCTGTACAGCATTCAGGGCACCGAGGTGAGAACCGAGGGCCAGCGCGTTGGCTGCCGGCGCCCGGTTGTTGGTCGAGCTTGCCGCGGCGACAGCGGACCACCAGGCATCCCGGACCCGGCGGCGGGTAACGGGGATACGTCCGGCTCCTCGTGTCCATAGAACCCACCAAAGCCGGCCCCGGAACACTGATGACCGGGGCGTTCTGGGAAGGCTGGCTTTGTTGTTAATGAACGTATAAACCGGCCGCTCCTCGCTGATAGCGTTCGTATCAGTCTGACGGACGATTTGTAGTATATTGACCGATTAAATCCGTGTCAAACGTGTATCAATAGCCTTCTGACCAGGATCACTATCCTGCTCAAACTACTGTGATCCTGTTGTGTTGGTTGGTCTGTGTTTCGGGGCCGGCGCGGCCGTCTCTCTGGCGCGCGCAAATCGCAATAACCGGTCCGTGACGCCGCTGCCGTGACCCGTGACCCACGTGGCGCGCTTTCCGCGTTCCGCCCACCGGCTGGCCAGTCGTGTCCACGTCAGAGAAACGGGGAAACGGCGCCGAACGGCACTGCCGCGCATGACTGTACGACTGACGCCTGCCCCCTCCTCCCTCCCCGCCCGCCCGGCGCCCGCTCGGCGTCTGTTACAGTACGGCAACAGCGCGATATCGCTGGTCAACCAGCAGCTGGTGGAGAGCGGCGCTGCCCGCTGGGTCGAGAACCAGGCGTAGGCTGCGTCTGCCCGGCCTCCGCCGCTCTAAGCAGGCGTGAGTCGCTGCCCGCCATCTCGCCGGCAGCACTGGCCGGCTATCTATGCATAACTGCGAGGACCGCTGCATCAGACGTACTTATTTTATCTCCGTCGGTTTCGCTGTGGTGCGTGTGAGTGTGAGCGTCGAGTGTGAGTGTGAGCGTCGCGTGTGAGTGTGAGCGTCGCGTGTGAGTGTGAGCGTCGCGCGGCGCGGAGGACACGGCTGTGCGGCGTGTGCGGCGTGTGCGGCGTGTGCGGCGTGTGCGGCGTGTGCGGCGCCAGTGGTGGACGTGGCGGCCGGGGGCTGTGGACCAGCTGGTGGTTATGTCTGCGTCTGTGAGGAGCGCCAGCGATGACCGCGTCCGAGGAAGCGACGCTCAGGACGCCGCCGTTTGGCTCACCGCCACCGCTGCTGGGCTGAGTATTTAATCTACCTACTGAGCACTGAGCAGTGGACATTGCTGCCTCCTCACCCGTGACTGAGCTTTTCAGCTACCCAGTGCAGTGTCGATGGTGTGCGTCCGCGAGGCTCCTGGGACTTGAGGTGATCTTCCAGGCCAGCGGCTGACCGGCCCCGCTGTGCAGTGCGACTGCGGACACTGGTCTCGATTTGGTAACACCTTGGTGGTGAGTGCTCGGGTGGTGCTTTTTGCGTCATCCGATCTCGGGACGACGCGGCGGAGTTTCTGCTCTGCGCTGTACAGTGGACTCGAGCTGTGAAGGCATGTGACCACGTGGATACATGTTACATAATGAACCAGGATTTCTTAATTGATATTTGGATGTATGTATATGGTCGCTAGTTAATGTTGCGTAAAAATAATTTCTGCACGAAACGTGTCAGTTTTCTTCAAAATATTTTTGTCCGATCCCTCTTCTGGGACCACCGTTTATCATTGTTAGATTATCGACATCTTGCTTCCTTTGTGAGCCAAAGATGTTTGTGTAGTTATTTTATATTGTTAAGGCTGATATCACGAATGCTCGCTAACTTTCGACCATTGCCCCCCCCCCCCCCGTCTTCGTATATACCGGTTTCTCTCGTAGCTAGTATTGCGACCGGTTTCAGTAGGTCAAATATAACAGGTGCGTGAGCGGTGTCGAGACAGCTTGTCGACTCGTAAAACTCGCGTGTTTTGCTCGTGTCACGCTTCAGACCCGTGTACCGTGCGCCAGCTGTGCGTCATACCCGTGTGCCGTGCGTCAGCCGTGCGTCAGCCGTGCGTCAGCCGTGCGTCAGCCGTGCGTCAGCCGTGCGTCAGCCGTGCGTCAGCCGTGCGTCAGCCGTGCGTCAGCCGTGCGTCAGCCGTGCGTCAGCCGTGCGTCAGCCGTGCGTCAGCCGTGCGTCAGACCCGTGTACCGTACGTCAGACCCGCGCATGAGACCCGTGTACCGTACGTCAGACCCGCGCATGAGACCCGTGTACCGTACGTCAGACCCGCGCATGAGACCCGTGTACCGTACGTCAGACCCGCGCATGAGACCCGTGTACCGTACGTCAGACCCGCGCATGAGACCCGTGTACCGTACGTCAGACCCGCGCATGAGACCCGTGTACCGTACGTCAGACCCGCGCATGAGACCCGTGTACCGTACGTCAGACCCGCGCATGAGACCCGTGTACCGTACGTCAGACCCGCGCATGAGACCCGTGTACCGTACGTCAGACCCGCGCATGAGACCCGTGTACCGTACGTCAGACCCGCGCATGAGACCCGTGTACCGTACGTCAGACCCGCGCATGAGACCCGTGTACCGTGCGTCAGACCCGTGTACCGTGCGTCAGACCCGTGTACCGTGCGTCAGACCCGTGCACCGTGCGTCAATGGGCACCAGAACCGTCTATTGAGTCAGCCTGGTTAGGATTGCATCGTGAAACATCGTTTGGAGCGGTACGTCGAACTGTGCGGATTAGCGAGACGCAGAGTGATGAACAGCGTGGTGTGCGCGGCGCTGTCGTCACGTTAGTCAGGAACGTTCCCGACGCTGGCGTCAGGACAGCTGCCCACTGGACTGGCCGACATGGGCTGCTGTCGGCGGACGTGAACCGCCGCGTGTGGACTGCCGGTAGTGTTGGGTCTCGGTGGTAGTGTGATTAGTGATGGGTGATTATTGGGCACGTGACGGTGGGTTGCTCGGGGTACCGTACAGCGCCCCCGACACGTGTAACTCGGAGTAGCCGGTAGCTGGTTATGGCTGTATAGAAGCGGCTCTGGTGGTGCCGCTCTCGCTCCGCTGTCTGCCCGCTGTCTCGGACGGCCGGTCGTGTGTCTCAGTTTCTCTAACTGTTGGAACGTGGCCTCCTATGGCGTCCAGTACAGATTCTCGTTGGTGGCTGGCGCCGCTCTCCGCAGAGCCGGCCCGGGCTCAGAGCGTGTTGCAGTGATATATGTGTCACTAACAAGTTGTCGTGATAGTGCCGAGTTGCCCGTGACTAAATTGTCTTCTAGGCTGGCTGGCGGGCGGTGCGTGCGCCACGCGTCAGGCGCGCTGTCGGCTGGGGCTGAGGTCGCACATGGTGAGCACCGAGTCGGGCGGTGTTGTGATTCGTCTGGTCCGCTGGTACAAACTATACCTCTCTGCGCCTGTCGCTCTGACGACAGATTTGACAGCTCGTCATAGATCCGTCACAGCTGTCATGCCACGATCAGCTGTCGCCGGCGTACCGCGGATCGCCCCGCCCCGCCCGCTCTCTGTCGCTGCTCCCTCCCTCCGGCGCGCGGTGTACCCCCTCTGTCTGTCCTGCCTCGCTCGGGTACACCAGCTCTGTTGCTGTCTGCGTCTCAGTCGAGACGAAATACACTGTTAAACACACAGTAGCACGGCTGGCGTTGTGCCAAACCCTGGCATTGTACCAAACCGTGGCGGCTGGCGGTCGACCCGGCGAGACGCGAGGTGGCGAGACTCACGGCGCGGCTTGTTAGCTGCGGCAGCAGTGCCATGTTGTGAAAGCCGACCAGGCGGCCTTGCGTTGCGAAACGTCGGCCGACGGGCTGGGCGGGGTCGTGCGAGACAGGCTGATCTGACAGAGTGACGCGGGGCGCCGTCGTCTGGGCCGGCCGCTGACCCGACTCCGAGACGGGTCGGCCAGGGCGGGCCGGACCTCGCCCCACATCGCACCGGGCCCCGCCTGCCCGCCGCGCCTGGCTGCAGTGAAGCCTCGACCGTGGAGCATCGCTCCGAAGGTTTGTGGTCAGAGCCCGCGGCCGGTCTCGGTTGACACCCTTGCCGGCGGAGGGGGTAGCCTTGTCCACACATGCCTGTCATTGGCTGGGACAGTGTCTTGTCCGGCTCCCGTGTCCTCGCCGGACCAAAGCAGCCTTGGTCGACATTGGACGCGATTGATTGCCGCTACAGCTAGGATCAGACGGTGCTATAAAACTTGAAGTGCAAATATGGCAATCATATGATAGCATTCAGAGCGCTGCTCGGACGCACGCTAGCGGCCGCTAGTAGCGCTTTCGTTCTCCATGGCAACCAGGCGTCAGCCAATGAAAAGCCAGAAAGGGAATACATCACGATAGGAACCGTGGAGCCTGCGGAGAGGCTATTTCTGCTAGTGGAAAATCGCAAAAGCGCTAGCGGATGTGTTTCAATAGTGGCGCATGAGACAAATCAAACTGAAATGAAAACAAACAGATGTGATATGCCCCTGAAGCAGAGTCGGGAAGTGCTTCTGTGAGTTCTGTCTATTTCCTGCTGCGCCTGTTTGTGACGTAATTGTGACGTCAGCTAGCGAAAAGCGCTAGTAGCGTGTGCCGAACAGCGCTCAGGAAAATGTAATGCACGTGCGAAATATCTTATTGAAGCTCCATTTCAGGAATGTTTTCGTTCAGAGGTACCGATATCTCACTGAAAAGTGTCATTACTCATTAATGCGGTCCCACGATACAGTTCATGGTATGAAATGCGAGCTTCTTTTTTACTGCAGAAACTGCAAAAACTGTGGAACGAGAAGGAAGCACAATGTGCATTACGTGCGTCTTGTGTGCCCGGCCAGGGCTTGGTCCGACACCAATCAAGACCTCGGATAACCTGACCTTATTCTGTAACTAATTCCTATCCCGGCTCGGTATGTCCACCAGAGATCGTGTGTATTGTAATGGTTTGCTTCCTGGGATGATAGCCCTGTTGCTGATGGCAGTTGAAGCCTGAATCCTGTCATCCAATCCCGCAACTCTGGCTGATCATCGTCAAAGCGAAGATCCTTCATCCCCCATGTCCATCAAGACAGCCCAGGTTCGGGTCACCTCCGATTGAGCTGAAATTTGCACAAAAGATCCACCAGAGGCCCAGTATTCAACACCTAGCAGTATTCGGGGTCACTCAGCGGTTTGACCTCCAGAGGTCAAACAAGGTCACGAGTTCAAATATTGCACAGCACATGCTGGCCTACCCAGCAGTGGCGGCTCGTCATATGAGGCAACTGAGGTCGGGCCGCACCTATTATTTAGGAAGAATGTGCTTTGAAATATTAATTGGTGACCATAGAAAAAAGATGTGTGATTCCCATTCTGCACATCGCAGTGCATTTTATTATGGTATATCACCGAAATTCTCCGGCTCTTCCACCCGCCAGCCGCCGGTCCGTACGTTTACAATACTACAGCAAACCACTACGAGCCGACTGAGGCCCGGCCGGCCTGCCGTCTCACCGCCTCCGCCCGTTCAGCCCAGCTACTGGGGCACCAGCGCGCGGGCGAACCGCCTCTCAGCCGACGGTGCCGTGCCTTACCGACCAATGGTAGCCATCTGAGGCACGGATGTTTTGGGTCTCAAAGCGATTATTCGGCTCCTAGGAGTCGTAGCGACGGAAATCAAAGTTCATGAACAAGAGAAGATGTTGATCTATCGATCTGGCCACATTTTTGCTTGGAAACTATCATCTATTATCCATATGATATTGTATTATCGTACCGCAGTCCGCTAGCGCCGGCGGCGGGCAGCCCATTGGCGGCCGAGTAAAGCGGCAACTTTTGAATCCCCTGCAACCGTATGACCAAGGTACGTATGACAGGTAGGGGCGTAAGGTTTCAGTCACGTGACCTCCCAGCGCACGTGCAACCGATCGCCGGGATCCTCCAGTGTGGTTGGCTCCAAGGAATCTCAGTCAGCTGATACTCCCATTGCTTTAACATGGAGATTTTGCAATGCTTTTAGGGAAAAAATATGTAGGTACTAAATGACTTCGCAGGTGGATTCATGACCCGGGTATGGATAGAAGATAGAACAAGGTATTTTTGTATCACCCGGCGGTAGCTTTTCCCGCCTTATATTCCTCACCAGACGGTCCCAATCACAGCCCACAAATCGCACGCGTTCGGATAGAGCGCTTATGGAGATGGTATCCGTGGCGGTGGGTGGTATTTTCGGATGGGGGGGGGGGAACCCAGGGGCCCCTTCGATCAAAGCGGCCCCATCTCACGGTAACCCCCCTAAAAATGGCGCGAAATGGTATCTCCTCGGATTTAGGCCACTATTTTGCAGGGACCTAAATAGTCGCAAAAAACCGTCGGACAGGCCCATGTTGAAGTATCAGGCCTTCCGAGGACCCCTCAGGCCTACCGAGGGACCCCTCATGCTCACCAAGGGCCCCTATCAGGCCATACCGAGGGTCCCATCAGGCCTACCGAGGGCCCTCAGGCTCACCAAGGGCCCCTCAGGCCTACCGAGGGCTCCTCATGCCTACCGAGGGCCCCTCATGCCTACCGAAGGCCCCCTCAGGCCTACCGAGGGACCCCTCAGGCCTACCGAGGCCCCATCAGGCCATACCGAGGGCCCCTCATGCCTACCGAAGGCCCCTCCAGCCAGGGCCACCTCAGGCCGACTGGGGGCCTACTGTCGGCTTTAGAGGGCCCCTCAGACTGGCTGGGGCACCTCGGGGCCTTCGGTCAACTTCTTGAAGGGTCCCTCTGACAAATTTATGTGTTGGGGGGGGGGGGGGGTAAATCATGTTCCCCACCACTACTTCTTGAGTGAGGGGGAAGCTTATTAAAAAGAAATGCGTCTACCGAGCCGCCCAAGACTTTGACCGCTGAACTGTTGCCATCTGACGTCACGACCAATCGGAGAGCAGAATTTCAAATTACGTAAATATACTTAATTATTTAAAAAACTAATAATCCGGAGGAATTTATAGTGAAGTGTCAATCTAAAAAAATATGTTTTATTCATTTGCTTTTCATCAAACACATAATAGTAGTGACTTAGGTACCCTGCAACTAGTCCATTATTTGTTTGTCAGAAATGGCGGTAGCTAATGCGCCAGTTCACTAGACAATGCGCCAGTTTACTAGACAAACCCGGGCCTCCAATCAGATTCCTCCATTTGGTCACATGTCCTCTTGCCACCCTCCACGAATCGCGGGCTCCCTTTACTATGACGTCACCACGGCGGTCAGAATCCCTTTACCCTATTCTAACACATGTAAATAATGAAGACAATTACGAAGGACTGACGCCAAGAGTATGCCGTTAACGGCATATACAAATACTTCATTGGAAGCGGACGTTCTTGGTTAGTTGAGAAATGCACCTCAAGAAGCAAAAATCATGGTAAAAATGGCAAAATTATGCTGTAGCAGTGACCACTGCATGAGGGAGGGAAGGATTGCCTTCAACAAAGGGAAAAATTTATTTCAATATTACCCCAAATAAAGGAATCTCTTTGAGAATTGTGGTAGAATTCTGCTGCCAGATACTACCAAATGCAATCCTCGCTTCACTCTGATGGTATGGCTGCTCGACCTATATTAATCCCAGATCATCCATTTATGTGCTTTTAACTCTAAATAATCTACAGGCAATTATTTTAGACCGGCATAATTGCAGCGCCAGCCAAAGTTTGTACTTTACTACCATAGTTTTGGCCAGTGCATCATCCTGGTATAGTGCGCCATTTTTGTATTACGGTTTTTTAGTATTCAGTGTGAAAAATGCTATTTTGTCGTAGTTTAAGATCAATATGTAGTTTATACATGTGTTGATTTTATATTTTGTACCCGTTATTGGTATATCTTGAACTATTGCATTACACATTGACATTAGTGCTGTTCACAATGTGCTAACATGTAAGCACATTTAGGCCAGTATGCAAAACATGGCAGGAACATTGACACAATATTTTGGGCAGCACAAATCCTGCCCCATTTGGGGCAGGATTTTCTGGTCAAATTTTGCTCCTCGGGCAGAAAATACTGTTGACCGGGGTGGTCGGTCATCGGTAACGGTGGGGCTGGCGCAGGGGGTCCGCTCCGCCTATTTAACATGGGGAAAAAGGGCGACAAATATTAGCAACGTCCGCAGCTTGGTCTTGTTCACGCATCTGCCCATGAGCCAGGTTTTGCTGCCAGCAGCTTTTTGGCCAATCAGCGTCTGACACTCTCCACGCTCATTGGTCGACGGCTGATGACGAGGATGAGGGTCAGAATAGCCGAACATCATTTGCTTATGTAACATTAATTGCATGGCGCAGTGCGGAGGGCATGTGTGTCTAGGAGCTTTTCGAGGATTTTTCCTAGTTTGAGAAAACGTTGAGTTATACAAATGTATATGTGAAAGGTCAATTAATTCTGATGCGATGTAACGCGACGTATTTACTATTTAGAGACCGCACGGGGCGGGAGAGCTCCTGCCACGTACAGCGCCCTGGCGCGTGCGTTGCCAAGCAACTAGAGTTGCAGAATTATGGTCCCAGCGTCCCAGCGCTGGGACCAGACCTGGTCACGGCCGTGACTGAAGCTGTGACTGGCAAGGCCAGCGCCATAGAGTTAGCATTGCAGCGCCGTGACTAATGCTGTGACTTGCCAGCTCATGCCGTGGCCGTGACTGGGCTGTGACCAAAGATCTCGTATTTTCTGCACTGGTCTTCACAGGCAAAAACACATTGCGTCTCGCCGCGGCACCCACTAGCGGATCCAGGGGGAGGGGAGGGGGGGGGGGGGTTATGGCGGCCATGCCCCTCCCCCCGACAAACTTCTAGACAAACCTGAAATCGGCGCAAAATTTTCACATTTCCTGATATAGAATAAAATCCAAGCAACTTTTACTAAGGAAAGTTTGCTTTAAATCAGCTATCAATGCATAAGCAAGCGAAATCCGATGAGTTTTCAGAATTGTGTGAGACTTTTTGGAATCCCCCCCCAAATAAAAAACGTTCCCCTCCCCCCACCACCACTGTTCTGGATCCGCCAATGGCGGCGCCTGGTGGGTCGGCGTCGGCTGGAGACGCGGTGAGGGGGCGGGATGGTGTGGTGCGGAGACGCGGGCGGGAAGTGTAATTTTAAACAGTAACTTTGAATTGCTAGAATGCATTTGACAATCGACTTATCTAATCAGATTTTCATGAAACTCGTCAAAAAAGATGAGAATATCTATTTTGTGGGTATGCTTTGGCCTTTGCCAAGAACTGTCAGACGTTATCATCGCAAATTGTCAACTGTTATATCAGCAACTTTGCTTTATTTATCAGGTAAGCCTAGTGCAATTTTTCCTTAGCCATAATATGGGCCGCATGATTTAAATTCAGACTATTTTAGTGTTATCACTGCTTGAGTATTGTATGTGGTGGCTGTCCGGTCTGCCATCGTGAGCCAAAGGACGGTTAACTTTGCCGGCCCAAAATGTAAATAGTTTGAGTCCGATGACAATTTTCTCAACGGCATAAGATACATCGTTCAATTTGTGACAGATTATTAGGTCGGCAAATGAAGAAATCAGGCGACACACCGGAGGAACGTGCTCGTTGGAGTTTTACGTACGGCGGTCCAGCCGGAATCGCCGGTCAGTGGAATTTGCCGGCCCATAACTTTAAAAAAAAAATGGGTTGCATTGCGATTTTCCCAAAGTCATCCAACACATCGCTTAATTTGTGGTATATGTACATCTTAAGTGTAGCAATCGGCCGGTAAACGAAGGGACCAAGCGGGAAAAAACGGGGGGAGTACGCGGCCGGCCGGAATCACCGGGCAGCAAACTGTTCCGGCCCATAACTTAAAAAGTTTGGGTTGGATTGCAATTTTCGCAACGGCACCCAATACAACGCTTAATTTGTGGTAGATAGACATCTTAAGTTTTAAAAAAAATCAGCCGACAAACAAAGGAACCAAGCGACAAAAAAGCGGGAGGGGTCTACGCGTTAACCCTACGTAGGCGACCGGCCGGCCGGCCGCGAGACTCTCATCCGCGTCACAGCGGCTGCGGGGTCGTTGCAACTAAATTACGAGTTGTCGCCACTTTTTCGGCCGGAGCGGTCTACCTGGTTTACATAGCCTTGGGCTGGCGTCACCGTCCGGGGCTGGCGTCACCGTCCGGGGCTGGCGTCACCCTCGCGGCCGGGCAATCAAATCAAGGTTCAGGTTACTATCACCGTTGTTGGTGTGGAGTCATGGGGAAGCTTAATGACGTCACCAGATACGAGCGAATCTTAGGCCGCCCCGATTTAATAGCTACGAGCGGTAGGCCGAACCGATCGGAATTAATTAAACTTAACTAACCTAATCTAACCTAACCTAACCCCGCCATTAGGTCCGATCGGGTCGGCCTACAGCTCGTAGCCATTAAGTCCGATCGGGTCGGCCTTCAGCTCGTAGTCATTAAGTCCGATCGGGTCGGCCTACAGCTCGTAGCCATTAAGTCCGATCGGGTCGGCCTACAGCTCTTAGTCATTAAGTCCTATCGCGACGAAACCTACTGCTCGTAGCCATTAAGTCCGATCAGGTCCGCCTAAGATTCGCTCGTAGCCAGAATCTGGTGACGTCATTAAGCTTCCCCATGACTCCAGACCAACAACGGTGATAGTAACCTGAACCTTGATTTGATTGCCCGGCCGCGAGGGTGACGCCAGCCCCGGACGGTGACGCCAGCCCCACCGTTACCCGGTCATCTTCACGATCACATTTTATCTAGTGTGAATCAGTAAATTGTTACTTCTGCCCCCAAAAGTCAGAAGCTGCCCAAAATTCCAAAAGCTGCCCCAAAATTTTCCAAAGCTGCCCCAGTTTTGATGTGTTGTGCCAACCCCACCCTGACAAGATCTTGTCGAAACTTGCCATGTTTTCAGACTGGTTATTGATTCAACGTTTTGGGAACAATTCAATCATGATTCATTTTTGAATCTGAATTATTCAATCACCGTTCGATTCACAGCTAAAATGTTAACAATTGATTATTTCTGATTCAAAGAATCAAAACAAAGATTTTAATCTCTTCGCGTTTGATTCAACATTTAAATATATGTGGTGAATTTGTCAAATAATACAAAATGGAAACATACATATATATATATATATATATATATATATATATATATATATATATATATATATATATATATATATATATATATATATATATATATATATATATATATATATATATATATATATATATATATATATATATATATATATATATATATATATATATATATATATATATATATATATATATATATATATATATATATATATATATATATATATATATATATATATATATATATATATATATATATATATATATATATATATATATATATATATATATATATATATATATATATATATATATATATATATATATATATATATATATATATATATATATATATATATATATATATATATATATATATATATATATATATATATATATATATATATATATATATATATATATATATATATATATATATATATATATATATATATATATATATATATATATATATATATATATATATATATATATATATATATATATATATATATATATATATATATATATATATATATATATATATATATATATATATATATATATATATATATATATCATCCTTAAAACATTGTTACAGTGATACTATTTCAATATAAATAAATGTAGCCACAGGGACTGCATGTATTTGCACAATTTACCAGTGTACTTGAATTGTTAAGAATCGTTAAATCTTTTGATTTAATCAGCCCTGATTTGATGCGGGTTTTGATTCAATCACAATTCATGAATCAAAAGATCTTATGATGAATTCATTATGTTTTGATTCAAGGAATTTTGATTGAACGATTCCAATTGATTCAATCAGTGTTGAATCAATAACCAGTTTGCTGACGTTTTGCATACTGGCATTTAGGCAACTGATTGTGTATTTGCCATTTAACCCAACTTTACATTAGTAGTTTGCCTAGATAAATTTGGATCTTGGACAAATTTTGGATGCATGGATGATGTCAACCTTGGAACTTGGTTGGAACATGGTTTGCATTTTGCTGAAAGCATCAATACCAGCATACATTGTGGAAGGAGGTCTTGGTCTGTTTTCAGCCTTTACTTAACTTTAGCTTTGTTTTACCATTTAACATCCTAGTTGCACAATGATATGTAAGCCAGTTTGTAATCTATGTTATACCTGCTGGGCTAATAGCACTGGACTGGACCAAAAAAACTTGCTCTTGGCTTGTGTTCACTATTATATGTTAAAAAAGTCCAAAATTGTTGAAAGTAAATAAAGGCTTAAAAATAATTTGACTGGACTGGACTTTATGGCCTTTGCATTTCTCTAAGCAGTATTTGTGTTTTCTAGGCTGAATGCTGTGCTGGCAGTGAGCAGCTGTCGGCACCGCTTGGTCGGGTGACACTGCCGTCCACAACAGCCACCTCAACTGACAAACTGCGATGCTTCAAGGACATTGTGCATCAAAACAGGTGACAACGCTGGCAAGTTGAGGGGTGGGGAAGGTACTATGATGTGATGCAGTTTGGAGATATTTGTGTGACAAAACTGTAGGGATACATTGATAGATGAATTGATGTATTAAGGTTCAGTGTCAAATGGTCAAATATAATGCTAAGTAGTTTCAAATGTAGTTGTGTGAAGAAGATAGACTCTAACTCCAGTTATTTATGAATTTGATGTTTTCTTCATAAAAATGTGTGACAACACTCGCTTACAACAGAAGTATTGCATATTTGAGTTCGGACTGATTATTTATTCAACCTTTTAGAATTGATTCTTTCCAATTCAAATAATAATACAAATAATCGATTCACATTAGATTCAACATTTAAATATAAATGTTGAATTTATGTAAAATTAATACAAATGGAAACATACATAAATATATGATCACTAAAACATTGTTACAGCAATAATATTTCAGCATACATGAATGTAGACACTGGGACTGCATTGTATGTGCACAATTTACCATGTGCACTTGAATCGTTCAGAATCGTTAAAATCTTTTGGTTTAATCAGCCTTGGTTCCATGCAGGTTTTGATTCAATCACGATTCATGAATCAAAAGATCTGGTCGTGAATCGAGTCTTCTTTGATTAAAGGAATTTTGATTAAACGATTCCAATCAATTCCATCAAAGTCGAATCAATAACCAGTCTTGAGTTCCATTTGGTCGACCGATTGTATTCCAGGCTGTCGTGATTTATGTGAATATGTGACTGTTGCAGACACTCGATAAGTAGCTGACCCCATTTTCAATGGACTGATTTCGGCATGCTCATGATCTTTGGCAGGGAGCTGGACATCGAGCCGAGGTCGCGGCCGCATTCAGCTGGCGCTGATCGCCTGCCACTACGACGACGACGTGCTGGTGACGCTGTTGGGACGCGGGGCCGACAGAGTGTTGCGATGCGCACGGTTGGACGCCGCTGCACCTAGCTACCGACGCGGGCCAACGCGCTGGGTCGGATAGCAGTGGCCCAGGAGCGCCAGCTGTTCGACGCCGGCGGCCTAGAACGCGTCAACCGACGCTTATGCCGACTGCCTGTCGTGCGCTAGTGAGGCCAGCGAGCGTCGGCTGCGCGAAGTGAAACAGCACGGGCAGAGCTGCGTCTGGACTGTCAGCCAAAAGTGCAAAGCTGCACATGCTCACCGAGAGCCTGCTGGTGTTGGTCGAGATGGTGTTGGCGGAGTCGGCGGCCCTCTGCCGACGGCTGAAGCAGGTGGTCAGTGCCTGTCTTCTGACAAAGCTAGTCAGCTATATTTACATGCTTTGTATTTGTGTCATAAGAGGTTCTTATTCCATTGTGTACATTAAATGGCAAACAAAGTGCAGTATAAGTGAATGTTTTGTCAGTGTCCTAGGATTGCAAAATTTGGGTGGAAAGCGACACCCTGTGGGTAATATTTGTCCACTTTTTCCCCAGTTTTACTGTGAATTTTCCACTCCCTAAATCAGGATGTATTGGTCATTGGATAACTATAACTCAACACTGATATTATTAATGCTAATAATAACCTGTGGATGAAAACAAGGTTAGGAAAGTACTGCCATTTCTAACAGCTGATTCTGATGGGTGAGCTTTGTTTGGCACAAAAATACATCATGACCTTTTTTAGGCTGAATTTTCCACTCTATTGTTATTTTTTGACCGAATTTTCCACTCTGTACCCTGGCTTCAAAGCAATCCTAGGACCCTGTGTTTTGTACAATACAATGTAATTGTTTTTGTTGTTGTAAAGATTGGCATTTATGAAGATGACTGCTTTTACAGATTGTTGACTATGTTGCATTGACTACATCATGTATATATGTGTATATATGTTTATATTGTTTATATATATATATATATATATATATATATATATATATATATATATATATATATATATATATATATATATATATATATATATATGTTTTGTTTTATGTTGAATGGGTGAGCAATTTATATGGAATGTCATTAAACAATCTTCATCAGCTGTTCAGTATAGTTTCTAAAACAATCTCCAAATGAGAACAACACTTTAATCTTAACACATTTCAAACTGTATTTCAATTCAATACAAGGTTATATTCAAAACAGACTGAAGACAACTCCTGCATGTGGTCTGTCAGGAACAATACAAATTGTAGATAACATACACAATGTCATACATCGCTATATATACAATGACGCACCAGACAAATGGCTTCAGTCCACAGCACCAGACAAATGAGTATCAATTAGAGTACATCGCACAAGTCACAACTGTTGTTCGTCAAGGGCCAAGTACCAGCTTAACTTCCCAAATTACCTTGTGAGACAAGTACTCTAACCACTATCTTAATGCACCCCTAACTGACTCGTGAAATCATCAAGTGCAAAACAACCTAACTCCAAATATATTCCTAATCACAACCTCCGGAGGTTCAGCTGTAGGCTTGACCAGCGAGCGATCCAGTGGCGCAATCCTTCCCCTTGCAGCTCTCGCAACTGGTCAAAAATAAAGGAAAACAGCCTACTGTCATAGGCAGACATGTCATACTGAGAACATATTTTAATGATACAACGTGCTGAACTAATGCTCAACATTGCATTCAAATGTAAAAACAAATATAGGAAAAATGCTGAACCAATGCTTAAGGTAATTTAATCTCTCAGCAAAATGCCCAGAACATCAACATGGGTCTTTCCAAAGTAATTTAATCACGGTCTTTCAAGTTGCATGTCACTCATGTTCCTATCTGATCTATTTGTATCTTTTTCCACCACCGACAAGCCTTAGAAAAGCCTTAGAATATTAAAGTACCTTGAGAAAAACAAATAGAAATCTCACTTCGTTTTTGTATTATCTGCTTCAGGAACGTCTTCTTTAACTACTACCATATGAAGGAATATTCCTGCCAAATGATGTGAGGTCACTGTGGCGGCTCGATTTCCCTAGTGAACAAACCTTATTAGTAAATGTAACGGAAGTCCGTTACGTACATCAAGTTTCATGATATTCATATTCACATTCAAATGACACATTCACCAGAACCCACCAAATTCAATGAAACTATGCAAACAAATAGAGAAAAACATGCTCTTTCAGAATATATAGGTCACTATTCATGACACTCAGAGGTTATCGAGTAAGAGCCACTAAAACCTGAAAAATTACCCCCTCTCCCATGTTAACCTGCTGTCATTCAGGAACCAATAAGTCAAAAAGAAACGCACAAATTAACCCGAGACTTTGCATCCTCATAAGGAAAGGTTGTCCGCAGATTTTCAGAAAGTGACAATACGTGACACTCAAAAATACACCCCTCAGAGGCCGTCAAGTTTTCCACTTATTTTCAATCATTCACATTCACCAAATTGGTGGAACACGCCAATTTAAACGAAACTTATGGATATTGTACAACACCACGCGGTACATCTGAAAATCATAGTGCCTATTCATGACATTTCCAAATTTGACCTCCAGAGCCCCTCAAAGCTAAATAATGACCCCCTCTCCCATGTTAACATGCAGTCATTCAGAAGACAATAAGTGAAAAAGAAACGCACATATTAGCTAGCGACTTTGCATCCCCATACAGAAAGGTTGTCCGCAGATTTCCAGAAAGTCTCAATACGTGACACTAAAAATATAGCCCACAAAGGCCGTCAAGTTTTCCACTTATTTTCAATCATTCACATTCAGCAAATTGGGGAACACGCCGATTTAAACGAAACTTACAGACATTGTACAACAACACGCGGTGCGTTTGAAAATCATAGTGCCTATTCATTAAATTTCCAAATTTGACCTGCAGAGCCCCTCAAACCTAAAAATGACCCCATCTCCCATGTTAACTCATTCATTCAGTCATTCAGAAGACAATAAGTAAAAAAGAAACGCACATATTAGCTATCGACTTTGCATCCTCACACATAAAGGTTGTCCGCATATACCCAGAAAGTGTCAATACGTGACACTCAAACATATTTTCCCCAGAGACTCTCAGACATTCAACTTCCTTTCATTATCGATATGCAAAACTACACAACTTCATTTCATTATCGATATGAAAAAATACACATTCACATTCGCCGAATTGGTAGAACACGCCGATTTAAACAAAACTTACGGACATTGTACAACACCACGTGTTGCATCTGAAAATCATAGTGCCTATTCATGACATTTCCAAATTTGGCGTCCAGAGCCACTCAAAGCTAAAAAAATACCCCTTATCCCATGTTAACATGCAGTCATACAGAAGACAATAAATGAAAAAGAAACGCACGAATTAGCTAGAGACTTAGGATCCTCATACATAAAGGATGTCCGCAGATTTCCAGAAAGTGTCAATACGTGATACTCAAACGCATTTTCCCCAGAGGCTGTCAGACATTCAGCGTCCTTACATTATCGATATGAAAAACAACAAAACTTCATTTCGTTATCGATATTAAAAACTACACATTCACATTCGCCGAATTGGTGGAACACGCCGATTTAAACGAAACTTACGGACATTGTACAACACCACGCGGTGCATCTGAAAATCATAGTACTTATTCATGACATTTCCAAATTTGACCTCCAGAGCCCCTCAAACCTAAAAAATGACCCCCTCTCCCATGTTAACATGCAGTCATTCAGAAGACAATAAGTGAAAAAGAAACGCACAAAATGGCTAGAGACTTTGCATCCTCACACAGAAAGGTGGTCCGCAGATTTCCAGAAAGTGTCAATACGTGACACTGAAACGTATTTTCCCCAAAGGCTGTCAGACATTGAACTTCCTTTCATTATCGATATGCAAAACTACACAACTTCATTTCATTATCGATATGAAAAATACACATTCACATTCCCTGAATTGGTAGAACACGCCGATTTAAACAAAACTTGCGGACATTGTACAACACCACGTGGTGCATCTGAAAATCATAGTGCCTATTCATGACATTTCCAAATTTGACCTCCAGAGCCCCTCAAAGCTTAAAAAATTACCCCCTATCCCATGTTAACATGCAGTCATACAGAAGACAATAAGTAAAAAAGAAACGCACAAATTAGCTAGAGACTTTGTTTGCATCCTCATACACAAAGGTTGTCCGCAGATTTCCAGAAAGTGTCAATACGTGACACTCAAACATATTTTCCTCAGAGACTGTCAGACATCAACGTCCTTTCATTATCGATATGCAAAACTACACAACTTCATTTCATTATCGATATGGAAAAATACACATTCACATTCGCCGAATTGGTGGAACACGCCGATTTAAACAAAACTTACGGACATTGTACAACACAACGCGGTGCATCTGAAAATCATAGTGCCTATTCATGACATTTCTAAATTTGACCTCTAGAGCCCCTCAAACCTAAAAAATGACCCCCTCTCCCATGTTAACATGCAGTTATTCAGAAGACAATAAGTGAAAAAGAAACGCACATATTACTTAGTAACAGCGCATCCTCATACAGAAAGATTGTCCGCAGATTTCCAGAAAGTGTCAATACGTGACACTCAAAAATACAGCTCTCAGAGGCCGTCAAGTTTTCCACTTATTTTCAACCATTCACATTCAGCAAATTGGTGGAACACGCCGATTTGAACAAAACTTACCGAAATTGTACAACACCACGTGGTGCATCTGAAAATCATAGTGCCTATTCATGACATTTCCAAATTTGACCTCCAGAGCCCCTCAAAGCTAAAAAAAATACCCCCTATCCCATGTTAACATGCAGCCATACAGAAGACAATAAGTGAAAAAGAAACGCACAAATTAGCTAGAGACTTTGCATCCTCATACATAGAGGATGTCCGCAGATTTCCAGAAAGTGTCAATACGTGACACTCAAAATTATTTTCCCCAGAGGCTGTCAGACATTCAGCGTCCTTGCATTATCGATATGCAAAACTACACAACTTCATTTCATTATCGATATGGAAAAATACACATTCACATTCGCCGAATTGGTGGAACACGCCGATTTAAACGAAACTTACGGAAATTGTACAGCACCACGCGGTACATCTGAAAATCATAGTGCCTATTCATGACATTTCCAAATTTAACCTCCAGAGCCCCTCAAACCTAAAAAATGACCCCCTCTCTTATGTTAACATACAGTCATTCAGAAGACAATAAGTGAAAAAGAAACGCACATATTACCTAGCCATTTTCCATCCGCATACAGCAAGGTTGTCCGCAGATTTCCAGAAAGTGTCAATACGTGACACTCAAACATATTTTCCCCAGAGACGGTCAGACATTCAGCGTCCTTTCATTATCGATATGCAAAACTACACAACTTCATTTCATTATCGATATGGAAAAATACACATTCACATTCGCCGAATTGGTGGAACACGCCGATTGAAACGAAACTTACGGACATTGTACAACACCACGCGGTGCAGCTGAAAATCATAGTGCCTATTCATGACATTTCCAAATTTGACCTCCAGAGCCCCTCAAACCTAAAAAATGACACCCTCTCCCATGTTAACATGCAGTCATTCAGAAGACAATAAGTGAAAAAGAAACGCACATATTACTTAGCAACTTTGCATCCTCATACAGAAAGGTAGTCCGCAGATTTCCGGAAAGTGTCAATACGTGACACTCAAAAATACAGCCCTCAGAGGCCGTCAAGTTTTCCACTTATTTGCAATAATTCACATTCACCGAATTGGTGGAACACGCCGATTTAAACAAAACTTACCGAAAATGTACAACATCACGTGGTGCATCTGAAAATCATAGTGCCTATTCATGACATTTCCAAATTTGACCTCCAGAGCCCCTCAAACTTGAAAAATGACCCCCTCTCCCATGTTAACATGCAGTCATTCAGAAGACAATAAGTAAAAAATAAACACACATATTAGCTAGCAACGTTGCATCCTCATACACAAAGGTAGTCCACAGATTTTCAGAAAGTGTCATTACGTGACACTGAAAAATACAGCCCACAGAGGCCGTCAAGTTTTCAACTTATTTTCAACTATTCACATTCAGCAAATTGGTGGAACACGCCGATTTAAACGAAACTTACGGACATTGTACAACACCACGCGGTGCATCTGAAAATCATAGTGCCTATTCATGACATTTCCAAATTTGACCTCCAGAGCCCCTCAAACCTAAAAAATGACCCCTTCTCCCATGTTAACATGCAGTTATACAGAAGATAATAAGTGAAAAAGAAACGCACAAATTAGCTAGAGACTTAGGATCCTCCTACATAAAGGATGTCCGCAGATTTCCAGAAAGTGTCAATACGTGACACTCAAACGCATTTTCCTCAGAGGCTGTCAGACATTCAGCGTCCTTGCATTATCGATATGAAAAACAGCAAAACTTCATTTCGTTATCGATATGAAAAACTACACATTCACATTCGCCGAATTGGTGGAACACGCCGATTTAAATGAAACTTACGGACATTGTACACACCACGCGGTGCATCTGAAAATCATAGTGCCTATCATAGTGAAAATCATAGTGCCTAAAAAAGAAACGCACATATTAGCTAGCGACTTTGCATCCTCACACATAAAGGTTGTCCGCATATACCCAGAAAGTGTCAATACGTGACACTCAAACATATTTTCCCCAGAGACTCTCAGACATTCAACTTCCTTTCATTATCGATATGCAAAACTACACAACTTCATTTCATTATCGATATGAAAAAATACACATTCACATTCGCCGAATTGGTAGAACACGCCGATTTAAACAAAACTTACGGACATTGTACAACACCACGTGTTGCATCTGAAAATCATAGTGGCTATTCATGATATTTCCAAATTTGGCGTCCAGAGCCACTCAAAGCTAAAAAATTACCCCCTATCCCATGTTAACATGCAGTCATTCAGAAGACAATAAGTGAAATCCTTCGCCTCTCCCTCGCCTCTCCCTCGCCTCTCCCTCGCCTCTCCCTCGCCTCTCCCTCGTCTCTCCCTCGCCTCTCCCTCGTCTCTCCCTCGCCTCTCCCTCGTCTCTCCCTCGTCTCTCCCTCGTCTCTCCCTCGTCTCTCCCTCGTCTCTCCCTCGCCTCTCCCTCGTCTCTCCCTCGCCTCTCCCTCGTCTCTCCCTCGTCTCTCCCTCGTCTCTCCCTCGTCTCTCCCTCGTCTCTCCCTCGTCTCTCCCCGTCTCTCTATATCTCTGTCTCTCTGTCTCTCTGTCTCTCTGTCTCTCTGTCTCTCTGTCTCTTTGTCTCTCTGTCTCCCTGTCTCTCTATCTCTGTCTCTGTCTCTCTGTATCTCTGTCTATTGGGGCTTTGTTTGTAGCTAAAGTAAAATGCAAACAAAGAGTATCGCCTAAATATCACATTGTTTTGTTCAGCCAGTCTCTGATGTTACGATACTGACCCTTCACGCTTGTTGAAAACGTCTCGTCAAACCGATGCCGAAAAAATCATACTGGTAAAGTATTTTGGCTGTAGCTAGAGCTACATTAAAATGTGAAGCAACACAAATGTGGCCAACATAATAAAAGCGATGCACACCACCTGATGACGTCACCTGTGCCTCTCTCTGTGTCGCCGGCAGGACGTCGACCCAACGACGCGGCTCTCTGCGTTTAGCGGCTCCGCTACCATGCGGCACCCTCGTACAACGCCTCTCTCATCTAAGAAGAAGTTTAAGGCAAGAACGCTGGGATATTCAGCGCCAAAGCTTCTCTAGCCTGGTGGCGGTGGCGGTGGCGGTGGCGGTGGCGATGGCGATGGCGATGGTGATGGTGATGGCGGTGGCGGTGGTGGTGGTGGTGGTGGTGGTGGCGGCGGTAGTAGCAGCGGAGGCGGTGGGGTGACGGTGAACGGTGCTGGTATGCCGCCTCTGCCGAATCGGAATCTGCCAGACCGATTGGATCACCACGCAGAGCTCGGGGTCGGCATGGCGCCCTTGACAGACTGGATATTGGACATTTTCCCGGCACGCGCCCGATCTCGCAGAAGCGGGCGAACTGTACATAGAGAGGGCCGGGGCGGCGGCTGACGTCCCTCCAGCGTGAGCACATGTGCCTGTGTATGCGTACGTGTGCATGCACGCGTGTAGGGATCCGGCGGAGCACGTCGGAGACCGGTGGTGTAGTATTATGTAGATGCGGAAGCGCTTGACATGTACGTCTGGAAGCGCGTAGTAAAGGAGTTATATACCGGATTTCCAGTGATCTGAATACATCATTACACATACTCATGGGTGGAACTTTAATCTAAATTGGGGTTGTAGCTACAACCCCAATAATTTGGGAATTTAACATTACGCCTATGACGCGATGTGTTACAAATGGGCTCTTAACAACTGAGTGCAACCCCAATGATTTTCAAAGAGTTACGTCTCTGCACATACTTCCAAAATGTGTTTTAATAATGCTGGAATAAGTGCATAACTCATCAGATTTAAAAAGAAGTGGAAAGATAGACATCAAATGGGTACTGTATTTTCAACGTCACATTTTGACACTATCTAGAAATCTGCGGACAACCTTTATGTATCAGGATGCATAGTCTCTAGCTAATTTGTGCGTTTCTTTTTCACTTATTGTCTTCTGAATGACTGCATGTTAACATGTGATAGGGGGTCATTTTTTTAGGTTTGAGGGGCTCTGGAGGTCAAATTGGGAAATGTCATGAATAGGCACTATCATTTTCAGCTGCACCGCGTTGTGTTGTACAATGTCTGTAAGTTTCGTTTAAATCGGCGTGTTCCACCAATTCGGCGAATGTGAATGTGTATTTTTCAATATCGATAATGAAATGAAGTTGTGTAGTTTTGCATATCGATAATGAAAGGAAGTTGAACGTCTGACAGCCTTTGGGGAAAATACGTTTGAATGTCACGTAATGACACTTTCTGGAAATCTGCGGACTACCTTTGTGTATGAGGATGCAAAGTTGCTAGCTAATATGTGCGTTTCTTTTTTACTTATTGTCTTCTGAATGACTGCATGTTAACATGGGAGAGGGGATCATTTTTCAGGTTTGAGGGGCTCTGGAGGTCAAATTTCGAAATGTCATGAATAGGAACTATGATTTTCAGATGCACCACGTGATGTTGTACATTTTCGGTAAGTTTTGTTTAAATCGGCGTGTTCCACCAATTTGGTGAATGTGAATTATTGCAAATAAGTGGAAAACTTTACGGCCTCTGAGGGCTGTATTTTTAGTGTCACGTATTGACACTTTCTTGAAATCTGCGGACTACCTTTCTGTATGAGGATGCAAAGTTGCTAAGTAATATGTGCGTGTCTTTTTCACTTATTGTCTTCTGCATGACTGCATGTTAACATGGGAGAGGGTGTCATTTTTTAGGTTGAGGGGCTCTGGAGGTCAAATTTGGAAATGTCATGAATAGGCACTATGATTTTCAGCTGCACCGCGTGGTGTTGTACAATGTCCGTAAGTTTCGTTTCAATCGGCGTGTTCCACCAATTCGGCGAATGTGAATGTGTATTTTTCCATATCGATAATGAAATGAAGTTGTGTAGTTTTGCATATCGATAATGAAAGGACGTTGAATGTCTGACAGTCTCTGGGGAAAATATGTTTGAGTCTCACGTATTGACAATTTCTGGAAATCTGCGGACAACCTTTCTGTATGAGGGATGGAAAGTAGGGCTAGGTAATATGTGCGTTTCTTTTTCACTTATTGTCTTCTGAATGACTGTATGTTAACATAGGAGAGGGGGTCATTTTTTAGGTTTGAGGGGCTCTGGAGGTTAAATCTGGAAATGTCATGAATAGGCACTATGATTTTCAGATGTACCGCGTAGTGCTGTACAATGTCCGTAAGTTTCGTTTAAATCGGCGTGTTCCACCAATTCGGCGAATGTGAATGTGTATTTTTCCATATCGATAATGAAATGAAGTTGTGTAGTTTTGCATATCGATAATGCAAGGACGCTGAATGTCTGACAGCCTCTGGGGAAAATACTTTTGAGTGTCACGTATTGACACTTTCTGGAAATCTGCGGACATCCTTTATGTATGAGAATGCAAAATTTCTAGCTAATTTGTGCGTTTCTTTTTCACTTATTGTCTTCTGTATGACTGCATGTTAACATGGGATAGGGGGTATTTTTTTTAGCTTTGAGGGGGCTTTGGAGGTCAAATTTGGAAATGTCATGAATAGGCACTATGATTTTCAGATGCACCACGTGGTGTTGTACAATTTCGGTAAGTTTTGTTTAAATCGGCGTGTTCCACCAATTTGCTGAATGTGAATGATTGAAAATAAGTGAAAACTTGACGGCCTCTGAGGGTTGTATTTTTCAGTGTCACGTATTGACACTTTCTGGAAATCTGCGGACAATCTTTGTGTATGAGGATGCACAGTTACTAAGTAATATGTGCGTTTCTTTTTCACTTATTGTCTTCTGAATGACTGCATGTTAACATGGGAGAGGGGGTCATTTTTTAGGTTTGAGGGGCTCTGGAGGTCAAATTTGGAAATGTCATGAATAGGCACTATGATTTGCAGATGCACCGCGTGGTGTTGTACAATGTTCGTAGGTTTCGTTTAAATCGGCGTGTTCCACCAATTCGGCGAAGGTGAATGTGTATTTTTCCATATCGATAATGGAATGAAGTTGTGTAGTTTTGCATATCGATAATGAAAGGACGTTGAATGTCTGACAGTCTCTGGGGAAAATATGTTTGAGTGTCACGTATTGACACTTTCTGGAAATCTGCGGACAACCTTTCTGTATGAGGATGGAAAGTGGCTAGGTAATATCTGCGTTTCTTTTTCACTTATTGTCTTCTGAATGACTGCATGTTAACATGTGATAGGGGGTCATTTTTTTAGCTTTGAGGGGCTCTGGAGGTCAAATTTGGAAATGTCATGAATAGGCACTATGATTTTCAGATGCACCGCGTAGTGTTGTACAATGTCTGTAAGTTCGGTTTAAATCGGCGTGTTCCACCAATTCGGCGAATGTGAATGTGTATTTTTCCATATCGCTAATGAAATGAAGTTGTGTAGTTTTGCATATCGATAATGAAAAGACGTTGAATGTCTGACAGTCTCTGGGGAAAATATGTTTGAGTGTCACGTATTGACACTTTCTGGAAATCTGCGGACATCCTTTATGTATGAGGATCCTAAGTCTCTAGCCAATTTGTGCGTTTCTTTTTCACTTATTTTCTTCTGAATGACTGCATGTTAACATGGGAGAGGGGGTAATTTTTTAGGTTTGAGGGGCTCTGGAGGTTAAATTTGGAAATATCATGAATAGGCACTATCATTTTCAGCTGCACTGCGTTGTGTTGTACAATGTCCGTAAGTTTTGTTTAAATCGGCGTGTTCCACCAATTCGGCGAATGTGAATGTGTATTTTTTCATCTCGATAATGAAATGAAGTTGTGTAGTTTTGCATATCGATAATGAAAGGACGTTGAATGTCTGACAGTCTCTGGGGAAAATATGTTTGAGTGTCACGTATTGACACTATCTGGAAATCTGCGGACAACCTTTCTGTATGAGGATGCCAGGTCTCTAGCTAATTTGTGCGTTTCTTTTTCCCTTATTGTCTTTTGTATGACTGCATGTTAACATGGGATAGGGGGTAATTTTTTTTAGCTTTGAGGGGCTCTGGAGGTCAAATTTTGAAATGTCATGAATAGGCACTATGATTTTCAGATGCACCACGTGGTGTTGTACAATGTGCGCAAGTTTTGTTTAAATCGGCGTGTTCTACCAATTCGGCGAATGTGAATGTGTATTTTTCATATCGATAATGAAATGAATTTGTGTAGTTTTGCATATCGATAATGAAAGGAAGCTCAATGTCTGACAGCCTCTGGGGAAAATACGTTTGAGTGTCACGTATTGACACTTTCTGAAAATCTGTGGAACACCTTTCTGTATGAGGATGCAAAGTCTCTAGCCAATTTGTGCGTTTCTTTTTCACTTATTGTCTTCTGAATGACTGCATGTTAACATGGGAGAGGGGGTCATTTTTTAGGTTTGAGGGGCTCTGGAGGTCAAATTTAGAAATGTCATGAATAGGCACTATGATTTTCAGATTCACCGCGTGGTGTTGTACAATGTCCGTAAGTTTCGTTTAAATCGGCGTGTTCCACCAATTCGGCGAATGTGAATGTGTAGTTTTTCATATCGATAACGAAATGAAGTTTTGTTGTTTTTCATATCGATAATGCAAGGACGCTGAATGTCTGACAGCCTCTGGGGAAAATGCGTTTGAGTGTCACGTATTGACACTTTCTGGAAATCTGCAGACATCCTTTATGTATGAAGATCCTAAGTCTCTAGCTAATTTGTGCGTTTCTTTTTCACTTATTGTCTTCTGTATGACTGCATGTTAACATGGGATAGGGGGTATTTTTTAGCTTTGAGTGGCTCTGGACGCCAAATTTGGAAATGTCATGAATAGGCACTATGATTTTCAGATGCAACACGTGGTGTTGTACAATGTCCGTAAGTTTTGTTTAAATCGGCGTGTTCTACCAATTCGGCGAATGTGAATGTGTATTTTTCCATATCGATAATGAAACGAAGTTGTGTAGTTTTGCATATCGATAATGAAAGGAAGTTGAATGTCTGAGAGTCTCTGGGGAAAATATGTTTGAGTGTCACGTATTGACACTTTCTGGGTATATGCGGACAACCTTTATGTGTGAGGATGCAAAGTCGCTAGCTAATATGTGCGTTTCTTTTTTACTTATTGTCTTCTGAATGACTGCATGTTAACATGGGAGATGGGATCATTTTTTAGGTTTGAGGGGCTCTGGAGAGGTCAAATTTGGAAATGTCATGAATAGGCACTATGATTTTCAGATGCACCACGTAGTGTTGTACAATGTCCGTAAGTTTCGTTTAAATCGGCGTGTTCCACCAATTTGCTGACTGTGAATGATTGAAAATAAGTGGAAAACTTGACGGCCTCTGTGGGCTGTATTTTTCAGTGTCACGTAATGACACTTTCTGGAAATCTGCGGACTACCTTTGTGTATGAGGATGCACCGTTGCTAGCTTATATGTGCGTTTCTTTTTTACTTATTGTCTTCTGAATGACTGCATGTTAACATGGGAGAGGGGGTCATTTTTCAGGTTTGAGGGGCTCTGAAGGTCAAATTTAGAAATGTCATGAATAGGCACTCTCGATTTAAACGAAACGGTGTACAGACATTG
>JAXIVJ010011723.1:0-42650 GCA_036785665.1 Chirona hameri | reverse complement strand
ACCGACCCACACATACTGGGAGACCGACACCACCCACACATACTGGGGACCGACACCACCCACACATACTGGGGACCGACACCACCCACACATACTGGAGACCGACACCACCCACACATACTGGGGACCGACACCACCCACACATACTGGGGACCGACAACCACCCACACATACTGGGACCGACACCACCCACACATACTGGGGACCGACACCACCCACACATACTGGGACCGACACCACCCACACATACTGGGGACCGACACCACACACACATACTGGGGACCGTCACCACCCACACATACTGGGGACCGACACCACACACACATACTGGGGACCGACACCACCACACATACTGGGACCGACACCACCCACACATACTGGGGACCGACACCACCCACACATACTGGAGGACCGACACCACCCACACATACTGGGGACCGACACCACCCACACATACTGGGGACCGACACCACCCACACATACTGGGGACCGACACCACCCACACATACTGGGGACCGTCACCACCCACACATACTGGGGACCGACACCACCACACATACTGGGGACCGACACCACCACACATACTGGAGACCGACACCACCCACACATACTGGGGACCGACACCACACACACATACTGGGGACCGTCACCACCCACACATACTGGGGACCGACACCACACACACATACTGGGGACCGACACCACACACTACTGGGGACCGACACCACCCACACATACTGGGGACCGACACCACCCACACATACTGGGGACCGACACCACCCACACATACTGGGGACCCACACCACCCACACATACTGGAGACCGACACCACCCACACATACTGGGGACCGTCACCACACACACATACTGGGGACCGTCACCACCCACACATACTGGGGACCGACACCACACACACATACTGGGGACCGACACCACACATACTGGGGACCGACACCACCCACACATACTGGGGACCGACACCACCCACACATACTGGAGACCGTCACCACCCACACATACTGGGGACCGACACCACCCACACATACTGGGGACCGACACCACCCACACATACTGGGGACCGACACCACCCACACATACTGGGGACCGTCACCACCCACACATGCTGGGGACCGACACCACCCACACATACTGGGGACCGACACCACCCACACATACTGGGGACCGACACCACACCCACATACTGGGGACCGACACTACCCACACATACTGGGGACCGTCACCACACATACTGGAGATCCACACCACCCACACATACTGGAGACCGACACCACCCACACATACTGGGGACCGACACCACCCACACATACTGGAGACCGACACCAACCACACATACTGGAGACCGTCACCACCCACACATACTGGGGACCGACACCACCCACACATACTGGAGACCGACACCACCCACACATACTGGGGACCGACACCACCCACACATACTGGGGACCGACACCACTCACACATACTGGAGACCGTCACCAACCACACATACTGGAGACCGACACCACCCACACATACTGGGGACCGACACCAACCACACATACTGGGGACCGACACCACCCACACATACTGGAGACCGACACCACCCACACATACTGGGGACCGACACCACCCACACATACTGGAGACCGTCACCAACCACACATACTGGAGACCGACACCACCTACACGTACTGGGGACCGACACCACCCACACATACTGGGGACCGTCACCACACATACTGGAGACCCACACCACCCACACATACTGGAGACCGACACCAACCTCACATACTGGGGACCGACACCACCCACACATACTGGGGACCGACACCACCCACACATACTGGAGACCGACACCACCCACACATACTGGGGACCGACACCACCCACACATACTAGAGACCGACACCACCCACACATACTGGGGGCCGTCACCACACACACATACTGGGGACCGTCACCACACATACTGGAGACCCACACCACCCACACATACTGGAGACCGACACCACCCACACATACTGGGGACCGACACCAACCACACATACTGGAGACCGACACCACCCACACATATTGGGGACCGACACCAACCACACATACTGGAGACCGACACCACCCACACATCCTGGGGACCGACACCACCCACACATACTGGGGACCGTCACCACACATACTGGGGACCGTCACCACACATACTGGGGACCGACACCACCCACACATACTGGGGACCGACACCACCTACACACACTGTAGACCGACACCACCCACACATACTGGGGACCGACACCACCCACACATACTGGAGACCGTCACCACCCACACATACTGGAGACCGACACCACCCACACATACTGGGGACCGACACCAACCACACATACTGGGGACGGACACCACCCACACATACTGGGGACCGACACCAACGACACATACTGGGGACCGACACCAACCACACATACTGGGGACGGACACCACCCACACAAACTGGGGACGGACACCACCCACACATACTGGAGACCGACACCACCCACACATACTGGGGACCGACACCAACCACACATACTGGGGACGGACACCACCCACACATACTGGGGACCGACACCAACGACACATACTGGGGACCGACACCACCCACACATACTGGAGACCGACACCACCCACACATACTGGAGACCGTCACCACCCACACATACTGGGGACCGACACCAACCACACATACTGGAGACCGACACCACCCACACATACTGGGGACCGACACCACCTACACATACTGGGGACCGACACCACCCACACATACTGGGGACCGACACCACCCACACATACTGGGGACCGACACCACCCACACATACTGGGGACCGACACCACCCACACATACTGGAGACCGTCACCACCCACACATACTGGAGACCGACACCACCCACACATACTGGGGACCGACACCAACCACACATACTGGGGACCGACACCACCCACACATACTGGAGACCGACACCACCCACACATACTGGGGACCGACACCACCCACACATACTGGGGACCGACACCACCCACACATACTGGGGACCGACACCACCCACACATACTGGGGACCGACACCACCCACACATACTAGAGTCCGACACCACCCACACATACTGGAGACCGACACCACCCACACATACTGTAGACCGACACCACCCACACATACTGGGGACCGACATCACCCACACATACTGGAGACCGACACCAACCACACATACTGGAGACCGACACCAACCACACATACTGGAGACCGACACCACCCACACATACTGGGGACCGACAACACGCACACATACTGGAGACCGACACTACCCACACATACTGGGGACCGACACCACCTACACATACTGGAGACCCACACCACCCACACATACTGGAGACCGTCACCACCCACAGATACTGGGGACCGACACCACCCACACATACTGGAGACCGACACCAACCACACATACTGGGGACCGTCACCACCCACACATACTGGAGACCGACACCACCCACACATACTGGGGACCGTCACCACCCACACATACTGGGGACCGACACCACCCACACATACTGGGGACCGACACCACCCACACATACGTGGGACCGACACCACCCACACATACTGGGGACCGACACCACCCACACATACTGGAGACCGACACCACCCACACATACTGGGGACCGACACCACCCACACATACTGGGGACCGACACCACCCACACATACTGGGGACCGACACCACCCACACATACTGGAGACCGACACCACCCACACATACTGGGGACCGTCACCACACATACTGGAGACCGACACCACCCACACATACTGGGGACCGACACCACCCACACATACTGGAGACCGACACCACCCACACATACTGGGTACCGACACCACCCACATATACTGGGGACCGACACCACCCACACATACTGGGGACCTGCACCGCCCACACATACTGGGAACCAACACCAACCACACATACTGGAGACCCACACCACCCACACATACTGGGGACCGACACCACACACACATACTGGAGACCGACACCACCCACACATACTGGGGACCGTCACCACACATACTGGAGACCCACACCACCCACACATACTGGGGACCGACACCACCCACACATACTGGGGACCGACACCACCCACGCATACTGGGGACCGACACCACCCACCCATACTGGGGACCGACACCAACCGTACATACTGGGGACCGACACCACCCACACATACTGGGGACCGACACCACCCACACATACTGGAGACCGACACCACCCACACATACTGGGGACCGACACCACCCACACATACTGGGGACCGACACCACCCACACATACTGGAAAACGACACCAACCACACATACTGGGGATCGACACCACCCACACATACTGGGAACCGACACCACCCACACATGCTGGAGACCGACACCACACACACATACTGGGGGCCGTCACCACACACACATACTGGGGACCGTCACCACACATACTGGAGACCCACACCACACACACATACTGGGGACCGTCACCACCCACACATACTGGAGACCGACACCACCCACACACATTGGGGACCGACACCACCCTCACATACTGGGGACCGACACCACCCACACATATTGAGGACCGACACCACCCACACATACTGGGGACCGACACCACCCACACATACTGGGCACCGACACCACCCACACATACTGGGGACCGACACCACCCACACATACTGGGTACCGACACTACCCACACATACTGGGGACCGACACCACCCACACATACTGGGGACCGACACCACCCACACATACTGGGGACCGTCACCACACATACTGGAGACCGACACCACCCACACATACTGGGGACCGACACCACCCACACATACTGGAGACCGACACCACCCACACATACTGGGGACCGACACCACCCACATATACTGGGGACCGACACCACCCACACATACTGGAGACCGACACCACCCACACATACTGGGGACCGACACCACCCACACATACTGGGGACCGACACCACCCACATATACTGGGGACCGACACCAACGACACATACTGGGGACCGACACCAACCACACATACTGGGGACCGTCACCACACATACTGGAGACCCACACCACCCACACATACTGGAGACCGACACCACCCACACATACTGGGGACCGACACCACCCACACATACTGGGGACCGACACCACCCACACATACTGGGGACCGACACCACCCACACATACTGGGGACCGACACCACCCACACATACTAGAGACCGACACCACCCACACATACTGGAGACCGACACCACCCACACATACTGTAGACCGACACCACCCACACATACTGGGGACCGACATCACCCACACATACTGGAGACCGACACCAACCACACATACTGGAGACCGACACCAACCACACATACTGGAGACCGACACCACCCACACATACTGGGGACCGACACCACACACACATACTGGAGACCGACAATACCCACACATACTGGGGACCGACACCACACACACATACTGGGGACCGTCACCACACATACTGGAGACCCACACCACCCACACATACTGGAGACCGACACCACCCACACATACTGGGGACCGACACCACCCACACATACTGGGGACCGACACCACCCACTCATACTGGGGACCGACACCACCCACACATACTGGGGGCCGACACCACCCACACATACTGGGGACCGACACCACCCACACATACTGGGAACCGACACCACCCACACATACTGGGGACCGACACCACCCACACATACTGGAGACCGACACCAACCACACATACTGGAGACCGACACCACCCACACATACTGTAGACCGACACCACCCACACATACTGGGGACCGACACCACCCACACATACTGGAGACCGTCACCACCCACACATACTGGAGACCGACACCACCCACACATACTGGGGACCGACACCAACCACACATACTGGGGACGGACACCACCCACACATACTGGGGACCGACACCAACGACACATACTGGGGACCGACACCAACCACACATACTGGGGACGGACACCACCCACACATACTGGGGACGGACACCACCCACACATACTGGAGACCGACACCACCCACACATACTGGGGACCGACACCAACCACACATACTGGGGACGGACACCACCCACACATACTGGGGACCGACACCAACGACACATACTGGGGACCGACACCACCCACACATACTGGAGACCGACACCACCCACACATACTGGAGACCGTCACCACCCACACATACTGGGGACCGACACCAACCACACATACTGGAGACCGACACCACCCACACATACTGGGGACCGACATCACCTACACATACTGGGGACTGACACCACCCACACATACTGGGGACCGACACCACCCACACATACTGGGGACCGACACCACCCACACATACTGGGGACCGACACCACCCACACATACTGGAAACCGTCACCACCCACACATACTGGAGACCGACACCACCCACACATACTGGGGACCGACACCACCCACCCATACTGGGGACCGACACCAACCGTACATACTGGGGACCGACACCACCCACACATACTGGGGACCGACACCACCCACACATACTGGAGACCGACACCACCCACACATACTGGGGACCGACACCACCCACACATACTGGGGACCGACACCACCCACACATACTGGAAAACGACACCAACCACACATACTGGGGATCGACACCACCCACACATACTGGGAACCGACACCACCCACACATGCTGGAGACCGACACCACACACACATACTGGGGGCCGTCACCACACACACATACTGGGGACCGTCACCACACATACTGGAGACCCACACCACACACACATACTGGGGACCGTCACCACCCACACATACTGGAGACCGACACCACCCACACACATTGGGGACCGACACCACCCACACATACTGGGGACCGACACCACCCACACATACTGAGGACCGACACCACCCACACATACTGGGGACCGACACCACCCACACATACTGGGCACCGACACCACCCACACATACTGGGGACCGACACCACCCACACATACTGGGTACCGACACTACCCACACATACTGGGGACCGACACCACCCACACATACTGGGGACCGACACCACCCACACATACTGGGGACCGTCACCACACATACTGGAGACCGACACCACCCACACATACTGGGGACCGACACCACCCACACATACTGGAGACCGACACCACCCACACATACTGGGGACCGACACCACCCACATATACTGGGGACCGACACCACCCACACATACTGGAGACCGACACCACCCACACATACTGGGGACCGACACCACCCACACATACTGGGGACCGACACCACCCACATATACTGGGGACCGACACCAACGACACATACTGGGGACCGACACCAACCACACATACTGGGGACCGTCACCACACATACTGGAGACCCACACCACCCACACATACTGGAGACCGACACCACCCACACATACTGGGGACCGACACCACCCACACATACTGGGGACCGACACCACCCACACATACTGGGGACCGACACCACCCACACATACTGGGGACCGACACCACCCACACATACTAGAGACCGACACCACCCACACATACTGGAGACCGACACCACCCACACATACTGTAGACCGACACCACCCACACATACTGGGGACCGACATCACCCACACATACTGGAGACCGACACCAACCACACATACTGGAGACCGACACCAACCACACATACTGGAGACCGACACCACCCACACATACTGGGGACCGACACCACACACACATACTGGAGACCGACACTACCCACACATACTGGGGACCGACACCACACACACATACTGGGGACCGTCACCACACATACTGGAGACCCACACCACCCACACATACTGGAGACCGACACCACCCACACATACTGGGGACCGACACCACCCACACATACTGGGGACCGACACCACCCACACATACTGGGGACCGACACCACCCACACATACTGGGGGCCGACACCACCCACACATACTGGGGACCGACACCACCCACACATACTGGGAACCGACACCACCCACACATACTGGGGACCGACACCACCCACACATACTGGAGACCGACACCAACCACACATACTGGAGACCGACACCACCCACACATACTGTAGACCGACACCACCCACACATACTGGGGACCGACACCACCCACACATACTGGAGACCGACACCACCCACACATACTGGGGACCGACACCAACCACACATACTGGGGACGGACACCACCCACACATACTGGGGACCGACACCAACGACACATACTGGGGACCGACACCAACCACACATACTGGGGACGGACACCACCCACACATACTGGGGACGGACACCACCCACACATACTGGAGACCGACACCACCCACACATACTGGGGACCGACACCAACCACACATACTGGGGACGGACACCACCCACACATACTGGGGACCGACACCAACGACACATACTGGGGACCGACACCACCCACACATACTGGAGACCGACACCACCCACACATACTGGAGACCGTCACCACCCACACATACTGGGGACCGACACCAACCACACATACTGGAGACCGACACCACCCACACATACCGGGGACCGACACCACCTACACATACTGGGGACCGTCACCACACATACTGGAGACCGACACCACCCACACATACTGGGGACCGACACCACCCACACATACTGGAGACCGACACCACCCACACATACTGGGGACCGACACCACCCACATATACTGGGGACCGACACCACCCACACATACTGGAGACCGACACCACCCACACATACTGGGGACCGACACCACCCACACATACTGGGGACCGACACCACCCACATATACTGGGGACCGACACCACCCACACATACTGGAGACCGACACCACCCACACATACTGGGGACCGTCACCACCCACACATACTGGAGACTGACACCACCCACACATACTGGGGACCGACACCACCCACACATACTGGGGACCGACACCACCCACACATACTGGGGACCGACACCACCCACACATACTGGGGACCGACACCGCCCACACATACTGGGAACCGACACCAACCACACATACTGGAGACCCACACCACCCACACATACTGGGGACCGACACCACACACACATACTGGAGACCGACACCACCCACACATACTGGGGACCGTCACCACACATACTGGAGACCCACACCACCCACACATACTGGGGACCGACACCACCCACACATACTGGGGACCGACACCACCCACACATACTGGAGACCGACACCACCCACACATACTTGGGACCGACACCACCCACACATACTGGGGGCCGACACCACCCACACATACTGGGGACCGACACCACCCACACATACTGGGAACCGACACCACCCACACATACTGGGGACCGACACCACCCACACATACTGGAGACCGACACCAACCACACATACTGGAGACCGACACCACCCACACATACTGGGGACCGACACCAACCACACATACTGGAGACCGACACCACCCACACATACTGGGGACCGACACCAACCACACATACTGGAGACCGACACCACCCACACATCCTGGGGACCGACACCACCCACACATACTGGGGACCGTCACCACACATACTGGGGACCGTCACCACACATACTGGGGACCGACACCACCCACACATACTGGGGACCGACACCACCCACACACACTGTAGACCGACACCACCCACACATACTGGGGACCGACACCACCCACACATACTGGAAACCGTCACCACCCACACATACTGGAGACCGACACCACCCACACATACTGGGGACCGACACCAACCACACATACTGGGGACGGACACCACCCACACATACTGGGGACCGACACCAACGACACATACTGGGGACCGACACCAACCACACATACTGGGGACGGACACCACCCACACATACTGGGGACGGACACCACCCACACATACTGGAGACTGACACCACCCACACATACTGGGGACCGACATCACCCACACATACTGGGGACCGACACCACACACACATACTGGGGACCGACACCACCCACACATACTGGGGACCGACACCACCCACACATACTGGAGACCGACACCACCCACACATACTGGGGACCGACACCACCCACACATACTGGGGACCGACACCACCCACACATACTGGGGACCGACACCACCCACACATACTGGGGACCGACACCACCCACACATACTGGGGACCGACACCACACACACATACTGGGGACCGACACCACCCACACATACTGGGGACCGACACCACCCACACATACTGGAGACCGACACCACCCACACATACTGGGGACCGACACCACCCACACATACTGGGGACCGACACCAACCACACATACTGGAGACCGACACCAACCACACATACTGGAGACCCACACCACCCACACATACTGGGGACCGACACCACCCACACATACTGGAGACCCACACCACCCACACCACCCACACATACTGGGGACCGTCACCACCCACACATACTGGGGACCGACATCACCCACACATACTGGGGACCGACACCACCCACACATACTGGGGACCGACACCACACACACATACTGGGGACCGACACCACCCACACATCTGGAGACCGACACCACACACACATACTGGAGACCGACACCACACACACATACTGGGGACCGACACCACCCACACATACTGGGGACCGACACCACCCACACATACTGGGGACCGACACCACACACACATACTGGGGACCGACACCACCCACACATACTGGGGACCGACACCACCCACACATACTGGAGACCGACACCACCCACACATACTGGGGACCGACACCACCCACACATACTGGGGACCGACACCAACCACACATACTGGAGACCGACACCAACCACACATACTGGGAACCGACACCACCCACACATACTGGGGACCGACACCACCCACACATACTGGAGACCGTCACCACCCACCCATACTGAGGACCGACACCACCCACACATACTGGGGACCGACACCACCCACACATACTGGGGACCGTCACCACCCACACATACTGGGGACCGACACCACCCACACATACTGGGGACCGTCACCACCCACACATACTGGGGACCGACATCACCCACACATACTGGGGACCGACACCACCCACACATACTGGGGACCGTCACCACCCACACATACTGGGGACCGTCACCACCCACACATACTGGGGACCGACATCACCCACACATACTGGAGACCGACACCACCCACACATACTGGAGACCGTCACCACCCACACATACTGGGGACCGACACCACCCACACATACTGGGGACCGACACCACCCACACATACTGGGGACCGTCACCACCCACACATACTGGGGACCGACATCACCCACACATACTGGAGACCGACACCAACCACACATACTGGGGACCGACACCACCCACACATACTGGAGACCAACACCACCCACACATACTGGGGACCGACATCACCCACACATACTGGGGACCGACACCACCCACACATACTGGAGACCGACACCACCCACACATACTGGGGACCGACACCACCCACACATACTGGAGACCGACACCACCCACACATACTGGGGACCGTCACCACACACACATACTGGGGACCGTCACCACCCACACATACTGGGGACCGACACCACACACACATACTGGAGACCGTCACCACCCACACATACTGGGGACCGACACCACCCACACATACTGGGGACTGTCACCACCCACACATACTGGGGACCGACATCACCCACACATACTGGAGACCGACACCAACCACACATACTGGGGACCGACACCACCCACACATACTGGAGACCGACACCACCCACACATACTGGGGACCGACATCACCCACACATACTGGGGACCGACACCACCCACACATACTGGAGAACGACACCACCCACACATACTGGGGACCGATACCACCCACACATACTGGAGACCGACACCACCCACACATACTGGGGACCGTCACCACACATACATACTGGGGACCGTCACCACCCACACATACTGGGGACCGACACCACACACACATACTGGGGACCGACACCACACATACTGGGGACCGACACCACCCACACATACTGGGGACCGACACCACCCACACATACTGGAGACCGTCACCACCCACACATACTGGGGACCGACACCACCCACACATACTGGGGACCGACACCACCCACACATACTGGGGACCGACACCACCCACACATACTGGGGACCGTCACCACCCACACATACTGGGGACCGACACCACCAACACATACTGGGGACCGACACCACTCACACATACTGGAGACCGACACCACCCACACATACTGGGGACCGTCACCACACACACATACTGGGGACCGTCACCACCCACACATACTGGGGACCGACACCACACACACATACTGGGGACCGACACCACACATACTGGGGACCGACACCACCCACACATACTGGGGACCGACACCACCCACACATACTGGGGACCGACACCACCCACACATACTGGGGACCCACACCACCCACACATACTGGAGACCGACACCACCCACACATACTGGGGACCGTCACCACACACACATACTGGGGACCGTCACCACCCACACATACTGGGGACCGACACCACACACACATACTGGGGACCGACACCACACATACTGGGGACCGACACCACCCACACATACTGGGGACCGACACCACCCACACATACTGGAGACCGTCACCACCCACACATACTGGGGACCGACACCACCCACACATACTGGGGACCGACACCACCCACACATACTGGGGACCGACACCACCCACACATACTGGGGACCGTCACCACCCACACATGCTGGGGACCGACACCACCCACACATACTGGGGACCGACACCACCCACACATACTGGGGACCGACACCACACCCACATACTGGGGACCGACACTACCCACACATACTGGGGACCGTCACCACACATACTGGAGATCCACACCACCCACACATACTGGAGACCGACACCACCCACACATACTGGGGACCGACACCACCCACACATACTGGAGACCGACACCAACCACACATACTGGAGACCGTCACCACCCACACATACTGGGGACCGACACCACCCACACATACTGGAGACCGACACCACCCACACATACTGGGGACCGACACCACCCACACATACTGGGGACCGACACCACTCACACATACTGGAGACCGTCACCAACCACACATACTGGAGACCGACACCACCCACACATACTGGGGACCGACACCAACCACACATACTGGGGACCGACACCACCCACACATACTGGAGACCGACACCACCCACACATACTGGGGACCGACACCACCCACACATACTGGAGACCGTCACCAACCACACATACTGGAGACCGACACCACCTACACGTACTGGGGACCGACACCACCCACACATACTGGGGACCGTCACCACACATACTGGAGACCCACACCACCCACACATACTGGAGACCGACACCAACCTCACATACTGGGGACCGACACCACCCACACATACTGGGGACCGACACCACCCACACATACTGGAGACCGACACCACCCACACATACTGGGGACCGACACCACCCACACATACTGGGGGCCGTCACCACACACACATACTGGGGACCGTCACCACACATACTGGAGACCCACACCACCCACACATACTGGAGACCGACACCACCCACACATACTGGGGACCGACACCAACCACACATACTGGAGACCGACACCACCCACACATATTGGGGACCGACACCAACCACACATACTGGAGACCGACACCACCCACACATCCTGGGGACCGACACCACCCACACATACTGGGGACCGTCACCACACATACTGGGGACCGTCACCACACATACTGGGGACCGACACCACCCACACATACTGGGGACCGACACCACCTACACACACTGTAGACCGACACCACCCACACATACTGGGGACCGACACCACCCACACATACTGGAGACCGTCACCACCCACACATACTGGAGACCGACACCACCCACACATACTGGGGACCGACACCAACCACACATACTGGGGACGGACACCACCCACACATACTGGGGACCGACACCAACGACACATACTGGGGACCGACACCAACCACACATACTGGGGACGGACACCAACCACACAAACTGGGGACGGACACCACCCACACATACTGGAGACCGACACCACCCACACATACTGGGGACCGACACCAACCACACATACTGGGGACGGACACCACCCACACATACTGGGGACCGACACCAACGACACATACTGGGGACCGACACCACCCACACATACTGGAGACCGACACCACCCACACATACTGGAGACCGTCACCACCCACACATACTGGGGACCGACACCAACCACACATACTGGAGACCGACACCACCCACACATACTGGGGACCGACACCACCTACACATACTGGGGACCGACACCACCCACACATACTGGGGACCGACACCACCCACACATACTGGGGACCGACACCACCCACACATACTGGGGACCGACACCACCCACACATACTGGAGACCGTCACCACCCACACATACTGGAGACCGACACCACCCACACATACTGGGGACCGACACCAACCACACATACTGGGGACCGACACCACCCACACATACTGGAGACCGACACCACCCACACATACTGGGGACCGACACCACCCACACATACTGGGGACCGACACCACCCACACATACTGGGGACCGACACCACCCACACATACTGGGGACCGACACCACCCACACATACTAGAGTCCGACACCACCCACACATACTGGAGACCGACACCACCCACACATACTGTAGACCGACACCACCCACACATACTGGGGACCGACATCACCCACACATACTGGAGAACGACACCAACCACACATACTGGAGACCGACACCAACCACACATACTGGAGACCGACACCACCCACACATACTGGGGACCGACAACACACACACATACTGGAGACCGACACTACCCACACATACTGGGGACCGACACCACCTACACATACTGGAGACCCACACCACCCACACATACTGGAGACCGTCACCACCCACAGATACTGGGGACCGACACCACCCACACATACTGAAGACCGACACCAACCACACATACTGGGGACCGTCACCACCCACACATACTGGAGACCGACACCACCCACACATACTGGGGACCGTCACCACCCACACATACTGGGGACCGACACCACCCACACATACTGGGGACCGACACCACCCACACATACGTGGGACCGACACCACCCACACATACTGGGGACCGACACCACCCACACATACTGGAGACCGACACCACCCACACATACTGGGGACCGACACCACCCACACATACTGGGGACCGACACCACCCACACATACTGGGGACCGACACCACCCACACATACTGGAGACCGACACCACCCACACATACTGGGGACCGTCACCACACATACTGGAGACCGACACCACCCACACATACTGGGGACCGACACCACCCACACATACTGGAGACCGACACCACCCACACATACTGGGTACCGACACCACCCACATATACTGGGGACCGACACCACCCACACATACTGGGGACCTGCACCGCCCACACATACTGGGAACCAACACCAACCACACATACTGGAGACCCACACCACCCACACATACTGGGGACCGACACCACACACACATACTGGAGACCGACACCACCCACACATACTGGGGACCGTCACCACACATACTGGAGACCCACACCACCCACACATACTGGGGACCGACACCACCCACACATACTGGGGACCGACACCACCCACGCATACTGGGGACCGACCACCCACCCATACTGGGGACCGACACCAACCGTACATACTGGGGACCGACACCACCCACACATACTGGGGACCGACACCACCCACACATACTGGAGACCGACACCACCCACACATACTGGGGACCGACACCACCCACACATACTGGGGACCGACACCACCCACACATACTGGAAAACGACACCAACCACACATACTGGGGATCGACACCACCCACACATACTGGGAACCGACACCACCCACACATGCTGGAGACCGACACCACACACACATACTGGGGGCCGTCACCACACACACATACTGGGGACCGTCACCACACATACTGGAGACCCACACCACACACACATACTGGGGACCGTCACCACCCACACATACTGGAGACCGACACCACCCACACACATTGGGGACCGACACCACCCTCACATACTGGGGACCGACACCACCCACACATATTGAGGACCGACACCACCCACACATACTGGGGACCGACACCACCCACACATACTGGGCACCGACACCACCCACACATACTGGGGACCGACACCACCCACACATACTGGGTACCGACACTACCCACACATACTGGGGACCGACACCACCCACACATACTGGGGACCGACACCACCCACACATACTGGGGACCGTCACCACACATACTGGAGACCGACACCACCCACACATACTGGGGACCGACACCACCCACACATACTGGAGACCGACACCACCCACACATACTGGGGACCGACACCACCCACATATACTGGGGACCGACACCACCCACACATACTGGAGACCGACACCACCCACACATACTGGGGACCGACACCACCCACACATACTGGGGACCGACACCACCCACATATACTGGGGACCGACACCAACGACACATACTGGGGACCGACACCAACCACACATACTGGGGACCGTCACCACACATACTGGAGACCCACACCACCCACACATACTGGAGACCGACACCACCCACACATACTGGGGACCGACACCACCCACACATACTGGGGACCGACACCACCCACACATACTGGGGACCGACACCACCCACACATACTGGGGACCGACACCACCCACACATACTAGAGACCGACACCACCCACACATACTGGAGACCGACACCACCCACACATACTGTAGACCGACACCACCCACACATACTGGGGACCGACATCACCCACACATACTGGAGACCGACACCAACCACACATACTGGAGACCGACACCAACCACACATACTGGAGACCGACACCACCCACACATACTGGGGACCGACACCACACACACATACTGGAGACCGATAATACCCACACATACTGGGGACCGACACCACACACACATACTGGGGACCGTCACCACACATACTGGAGACCCACACCACCCACACATACTGGAGACCGACACCACCCACACATACTGGGGACCGACACCACCCACACATACTGGGGACCGACACCACCCACTCATACTGGGGACCGACACCACCCACACATACTGGGGGCCGACACCACCCACACATACTGGGGACCGACACCACCCACACATACTGGGAACCGACACCACCCACACATACTGGGGACCGACACCACCCACACATACTGGAGACCGACACCAACCACACATACTGGAGACCGACACCACCCACACATACTGTAGACCGACACCACCCACACATACTGGGGACCGACACCACCCACACATACTGGAGACCGTCACCACCCACACATACTGGAGACCGACACCACCCACACATACTGGGGACCGACACCAACCACACATACTGGGGACGGACACCACCCACACATACTGGGGACCGACACCAACGACACATACTGGGGACCGACACCAACCACACATACTGGGGACGGACACCACCCACACATACTGGGGACGGACACCACCCACACATACTGGAGACCGACACCACCCACACATACTGGGGACCGACACCAACCACACATACTGGGGACGGACACCACCCACACATACTGGGGACCGACACCAACGACACATACTGGGGACCGACACCACCCACACATACTGGAGACCGACACCACCCACACATACTGGAGACCGTCACCACCCACACATACTGGGGACCGACACCAACCACACATACTGGAGACCGACACCACCCACACATACTGGGGACCGACATCACCTACACATACTGGGGACCGACACCACCCACACATACTGGGGACCGACACCACCCACACATACTGGGGACCGACACCACCCACACATACTGGGGACCGACACCACCCACACATACTGGAAACCGTCACCACCCACACATACTGGAGACCGACACCACCCACACATACTGGGGACCGACACCACCCACCCATACTGGGGACCGACACCAACCGTACATACTGGGGACCGACACCACCCACACATACTGGGGACCGACACCACCCACACATACTGGAGACCGACACCACCCACACATACTGGGGACCGACACCACCCACACATACTGGGGACCGACACCACCCACACATACTGGAAAACGACACCAACCACACATACTGGGGATCGACACCACCCACACATACTGGGAACCGACACCACCCACACATGCTGGAGACCGACACCACACACACATACTGGGGGCCGTCACCACACACACATACTGGGGACCGTCACCACACATACTGGAGACCCACACCACACACACATACTGGGGACCGTCACCACCCACACATACTGGAGACCGACACCACCCACACACATTGGGGACCGACACCACCCACACATACTGGGGACCGACACCACCCACACATACTGAGGACCGACACCACCCACACATACTGGGGACCGACACCACCCACACATACTGGGCACCGACACCACCCACACATACTGGGGACCGACACCACCCACACATACTGGGTACCGACACTACCCACACATACTGGGGACCGACACCACCCACACATACTGGGGACCGACACCACCCACACATACTGGGGACCGTCACCACACATACTGGAGACCGACACCACCCACACATACTGGGGACCGACACCACCCACACATACTGGAGACCGACACCACCCACACATACTGGGGACCGACACCACCCACATATACTGGGGACCGACACCACCCACACATACTGGAGACCGACACCACCCACACATACTGGGGACCGACACCACCCACACATACTGGGGACCGACACCACCCACATATACTGGGGACCGACACCAACGACACATACTGGGGACCGACACCAACCACACATACTGGGGACCGTCACCACACATACTGGAGACCCACACCACCCACACATACTGGAGACCGACACCACCCACACATACTGGGGACCGACACCACCCACACATACTGGGGACCGACACCACCCACACATACTGGGGACCGACACCACCCACACATACTAGAGACCGACACCACCCACACATACTGGAGACCGACACCACCCACACATACTGTAGACCGACACCACCCACACATACTGGGGACCGACATCACCCACACATACTGGAGACCGACACCAACCACACATACTGGAGACCGACACCAACCACACATACTGGAGACCGACACCACCCACACATACTGGGGACCGACACCACACACACATACTGGAGACCGACACTACCCACACATACTGGGGACCGACACCACACACACATACTGGGGACCGTCACCACACATACTGGAGACCCACACCACCCACACATACTGGAGACCGACACCACCCACACATACTGGGGACCGACACCACCCACACATACTGGGGACCGACACCACCCACACATACTGGGGACCGACACCACCCACACATACTGGGGGCCGACACCACCCACACATACTGGGGACCGACACCACCCACACATACTGGGAACCGACACCACCCACACATACTGGGGACCGACACCACCCACACATACTGGAGACCGACACCAACCACACATACTGGAGACCGACACCACCCACACATACTGTAGACCGACACCACCCACACATACTGGGGACCGACACCACCCACACATACTGGAGACCGACACCACCCACACATACTGGGGACCGACACCAACCACACATACTGGGGACGGACACCACCCACACATACTGGGGACCGACACCAACGACACATACTGGGGACCGACACCAACCACACATACTGGGGACGGACACCACCCACACATACTGGGGACGGACACCACCCACACATACTGGAGACCGACACCACCCACACATACTGGGGACCGACACCAACCACACATACTGGGGACGGACACCACCCACACATACTGGGGACCGACACCAACGACACATACTGGGGACCGACACCACCCACACATACTGGAGACCGACACCACCCACACATACTGGAGACCGTCACCACCCACACATACTGGGGACCGACACCAACCACACATACTGGAGACCGACACCACCCACACATACCGGGGACCGACACCACCTACACATACTGGGGACCGACACCACCCACACATACTGGGGACCGACACCACCCACACATACTGGGGACCGACACCACCCACACATACTGGGGACCGACACCACCCACACATACTGGAAACCGTCACCACCCACACATACTGGAGACCGACACCACCCACACATACTGGGGACCGACACCAACCACACATACTGGGGACCGACACCACCCACACATACTGGGGACCGACACCAACCACACATACTGGAGACCGACACCACCCACACATACTGGAGACCGACACCACCCACACATACTGGAGACCGTCACCACCCACACATACTGGGGACCGACACCACCCACACATACTGGGGACCGACACCACCCACACATACTGGGGACCGACACCACCCACACATACTGGGGACCGACACCACACACACATACTGGGGACGGACACCACCCACACATACTGGGGACCGACACCACCCACACATACTGGGGACCGACACCACCCACACATACTGGGGACCGACACCACCCACACATACTGGAGACCGACACCACCCACACATACTGGGGACCGTCACCACACATACTGGAGACCGACACCACCCACACATACTGGGGACCGACACCACCCACACATACTGGAGACCGTCACCACCCACACATACTGGAGACCGACACCACCCACACACACTGGGGACCGACACCACCCACACATACTGGGGACCGACACCACCCACACATACTGAGGACCGACACCACCCACACATACTGGGGACCGACACCACCCACACATACTGGGGACCGACACCACCCACACATACTGGGGACCGACACCACCCACACATACTGGGGACCGTCACCACACATACTGGAGACCGACACCACCCACACATACTGGGGACCGACACCACCCACACATACTGGAGACCGACACCACCCACACATACTGGGGACCGACACCACCCACATATACTGGGGACCGACACCACCCACACATACTGGAGACCGACACCACCCACACATACTGGGGACCGACACCACCCACACATACTGGGGACCGACACCACCCACATATACTGGGGACCGACACCACCCACACATACTGGAGACCGACACCACCCACACATACTGGGGACCGTCACCACCCACACATACTGGAGACTGACACCACCCACACATACTGGGGACCGACACCACCCACACATACTGGGAACCGACACCACCCACACATGCTGGAGACCGACACCACACACACATACTGGGGGCCGTCACCACACACACATACTGGGGACCGTCACCACACATACTGTAGACCCACACCACACACACATACTGGGGACCGTCACCACCCACACATACTGGAGACCGACACCACCCACACACATTGGGGACCGACACCACCCTCACATACTGGGGACCGACACCACCCACACATATTGAGGACCGACACCACCCACACATACTGGGGACCGACACCACCCACACATACTGGGCACCGACACCACCCACACATACTGGGGACCGACACCACCCACACATACTGGGTACCGACACTACCCACACATACTGGGGACCGACACCACCCACACATACTGGGGACCGACACCACCCACACATACTGGGGACCGTCACCACACATACTGGAGACCGACACCACCCACACATACTGGGGACCGACACCACCCACACATACTGGAGACCGACACCACCCACACATACTGGGGACCGACACCACCCACATATACTGGGGACCGACACCACCCACACATACTGGAGACCGACACCACCCACACATACTGGGGACCGACACCACCCACACATACTGGGGACCGACACCACCCACATATACTGGGGACCGACACCAACGACACATACTGGGGACCGACACCAACCACACATACTGGGGACCGTCACCACACATACTGGAGACCCACACCACCCACACATACTGGAGACCGACACCACCCACACATACTGGGGACCGACACCACCCACACATACTGGGGACCGACACCACCCACACATACTGGGGACCGACACCACCCACACATACTGGGGACCGACACCACCCACACATACTAGAGACCGACACCACCCACACATACTGGAGACCGACACCACCCACACATACTGTAGACCGACACCACCCACACATACTGGGGACCGACATCACCCACACATACTGGAGACCGACACCAACCACACATACTGGAGACCGACACCAACCACACATACTGGAGACCGACACCACCCACACATACTGGGGACCGACACCACACACACATACTGGAGACCGACAATACCCACACATACTGGGGACCGACACCACACACACATACTGGGGACCGTCACCACACATACTGGAGACCCACACCACCCACACATACTGGAGACCGACACCACCCACACATACTGGGGACCGACACCACCCACACATACTGGGGACCGACACCACCCACTCATACTGGGGACCGACACCACCCACACATACTGGGGGCCGACACCACCCACACATACTGGGGACCGACACCACCCACACATACTGGGAACCGACACCACCCACACATACTGGGGACCGACACCACCCACACATACTGGAGACCGACACCAACCACACATACTGGAGACCGACACCACCCACACATACTGTAGACCGACACCACCCACACATACTGGGGACCGACACCACCCACACATACTGGAGACCGTCACCACCCACACATACTGGAGACCGACACCACCCACACATACTGGGGACCGACACCAACCACACATACTGGGGACGGACACCACCCACACATACTGGGGACCGACACCAACGACACATACTGGGGACCGACACCAACCACACATACTGGGGACGGACACCACCCACACATACTGGGGACGGACACCACCCACACATACTGGAGACCGACACCACCCACACATACTGGGGACCGACACCAACCACACATACTGGGGACGGACACCACCCACACATACTGGGGACCGACACCAACGACACATACTGGGGACCGACACCACCCACACATACTGGAGACCGACACCACCCACACATACTGGAGACCGTCACCACCCACACATACTGGGGACCGACACCAACCACACATACTGGAGACCGACACCACCCACACATACTGGGGACCGACATCACCTACACATACTGGGGACCGACACCACCCACACATACTGGGGACCGACACCACCCACACATACTGGGGACAGACACCACCCACACATACTGGGGACCGACACCACCCACACATACTGGAAACCGTCACCACCCACACATACTGGAGACCGACACCACCCACACATACTGGGGACCGACACCACCCACCCATACTGGGGACCGACACCAACCGTACATACTGGGGACCGACACCACCCACACATACTGGGGACCGACACCACCCACACATACTGGAGACCGACACCACCCACACATACTGGGGACCGACACCACCCACACATACTGGGGACCGACACCACCCACACATACTGGAAAACGACACCAACCACACATACTGGGGATCGACACCACCCACACATACTGGGAACCGACACCACCCACACATGCTGGAGACCGACACCACACACACATACTGGGGGCCGTCACCACACACACATACTGGGGACCGTCACCACACATACTGGAGACCCACACCACACACACATACTGGGGACCGTCACCACCCACACATACTGGAGACCGACACCACCCACACACATTGGGGACCGACACCACCCACACATACTGGGGACCGACACCACCCACACATACTGAGGACCGACACCACCCACACATACTGGGGACCGACACCACCCACACATACTGGGCACCGACACCACCCACACATACTGGGGACCGACACCACCCACACATACTGGGTACCGACACTACCCACACATACTGGGGACCGACACCACCCACACATACTGGGGACCGACACCACCCACACATACTGGGGACCGTCACCACACATACTGGAGACCGACACCACCCACACATACTGGGGACCGACACCACCCACACATACTGGAGACCGACACCACCCACACATACTGGGGACCGACACCACCCACATATACTGGGGACCGACACCACCCACACATACTGGAGACCGACACCACCCACACATACTGGGGACCGACACCACCCACACATACTGGGGACCGACACCACCCACATATACTGGGGACCGACACCAACGACACATACTGGGGACCGACACCAACCACACATACTGGGGACCGTCACCACACATACTGGAGACCCACACCACCCACACATACTGGAGACCGACACCACCCACACATACTGGGGACCGACACCACCCACACATACTGGGGAGCGACACCACCCACACATACTGGGGACCGACACCACCCACACATACTAGAGACCGACACCACCCACACATACTGGAGACCGACACCACCCACACATACTGTAGACCGACACCACCCACACATACTGGGGACCGACATCACCCACACATACTGGAGACCGACACCAACCACACATACTGGAGACCGACACCAACCACACATACTGGAGACCGACACCACCCACACATACTGGGGACCGACACCACACACACATACTGGAGACCGACACTACCCACACATACTGGGGACCGACACCACACACACATACTGGGGACCGTCACCACACATACTGGAGACCCACACCACCCACACATACTGGAGACCGACACCACCCACACATACTGGGGACCGACACCACCCACACATACTGGGGACCGACACCACCCACACATACTGGGGACCGACACCACCCACACATACTGGGGGCCGACACCACCCACACATACTGGGGACCGACACCACCCACACATACTGGGAACCGACACCACCCACACATACTGGGGACCGACACCACCCACACATACTGGAGACCGACACCAACCACACATACTGGAGACCGACACCACCCACACATACTGAGGACCGACACCACCCACACATACTGGGGACTGACACCACCCACACATACTGGGGACCGACACCACCCACACATACTGGGGACCGACACCACCCACACATACTGGGGACCGTCACCACACATACTGGAGACCGACACCACCCACACATACTGGGGACCGACACCACCCACACATACTGGAGACCGACACCACCCACACATACTGGGGACCGACACCACCCACATATACTGGGGACCGACACCACCCACACATACTGGAGACCGACACCACCCACACATACTGGGGACCGACACCACCCACACATACTGGGGACCGACACCACCCACATATACTGGGGACCGACACCACCCACACATACTGGAGACCGACACCACCCACACATACTGGGGACCGTCACCACCCACACATACTGGAGACTGACACCACCCACACATACTGGGGACCGACACCACCCACACATACTGGGAACCGACACCACCCACACATGCTGGAGACCGACACCACACACACATACTGGGGGCCGTCACCACACACACATACTGGGGACCGTCACCACACATACTGGAGACCCACACCACACACACATACTGGGGACCGTCACCACCCACACATACTGGAGACCGACACCACCCACACACATTGGGGACCGACACCACCCTCACATACTGGGGACCGACACCACCCACACATATTGAGGACCGACACCACCCACACATACTGGGGACCGACACCACCCACACATACTGGGCACCGACACCACCCACACATACTGGGGACCGACACCACCCACACATACTGGGTACCGACACTACCCACACATACTGGGGACCGACACCACCCACACATACTGGGGACCGACACCACCCACACATACTGGGGACCGTCACCACACATACTGGAGACCGACACCACCCACACATACTGGGGACCGACACCACCCACACATACTGGAGACCGACACCACCCACACATACTGGGGACCGACACCACCCACATATACTGGGGACCGACACCACCCACACATACTGGAGACCGACACCACCCACACATACTGGGGACCGACACCACCCACACATACTGGGGACCGACACCACCCACATATACTGGGGACCGACACCAACGACACATACTGGGGACCGACACCAACCACACATACTGGGGACCGTCACCACACATACTGGAGACCCACACCACCCACACATACTGGAGACCGACACCACCCACACATACTGGGGACCGACACCACCCACACATACTGGGGACCGACACCACCCACACATACTGGGGACCGACACCACCCACACATACTGGGGACCGACACCACCCACACATACTAGAGACCGACACCACCCACACATACTGGAGACCGACACCACCCACACATACTGTAGACCGACACCACCCACACATACTGGGGACCGACATCACCCACACATACTGGAGACCGACACCAACCACACATACTGGAGACCGACACCAACCACACATACTGGAGACCGACACCACCCACACATACTGGGGACCGACACCACACACACATACTGGAGACCGACAATACCCACACATACTGGGGACCGACACCACACACACATACTGGGGACCGTCACCACACATACTGGAGACCCACACCACCCACACATACTGGAGACCGACACCACCCACACATACTGGGGACCGACACCACCCACACATACTGGGGACCGACACCACCCACTCATACTGGGGACCGACACCACCCACACATACTGGGGGCCGACACCACCCACACATACTGGGGACCGACACCACCCACACATACTGGGAACCGACACCACCCACACATACTGGGGACCGACACCACCCACACATACTGGAGACCGACACCAACCACACATACTGGAGACCGACACCACCCACACATACTGTAGACCGACACCACCCACACATACTGGGGACCGACACCACCCACACATACTGGAGACCGTCACCACCCACACATACTGGAGACCGACACCACCCACACATACTGGGGACCGACACCAACCACACATACTGGGGACGGACACCACCCACACATACTGGGGACCGACACCAACGACACATACTGGGGACCGACACCAACCACACATACTGGGGACGGACACCACCCACACATACTGGGGACGGACACCACCCACACATACTGGAGACCGACACCACCCACACATACTGGGGACCGACACCAACCACACATACTGGGGACGGACACCACCCACACATACTGGGGACCGACACCAACGACACATACTGGGGACCGACACCACCCACACATACTGGAGACCGACACCACCCACACATACTGGAGACCGTCACCACCCACACATACTGGGGACCGACACCAACCACACATACTGGAGACCGACACCACCCACACATACTGGGGACCGACATCACCTACACATACTGGGGACCGACACCACCCACACATACTGGGGACCGACACCACCCACACATACTGGGGACCGACACCACCCACACATACTGGGGACCGACACCACCCACACATACTGGAAACCGTCACCACCCACACATACTGGAGACCGACACCACCCACACATACTGGGGACCGACACCACCCACCCATACTGGGGACCGACACCAACCGTACATACTGGGGACCGACACCACCCACACATACTGGGGACCGACACCACCCACACATACTGGAGACCGACACCACCCACACATACTGGGGACCGACACCACCCACACATACTGGGGACCGACACCACCCACACATACTGGAAAACGACACCAACCACACATACTGGGGATCGACACCACCCACACATACTGGGAACCGACACCACCCACACATGCTGGAGACCGACACCACACACACATACTGGGGGCCGTCACCACACACACATACTGGGGACCGTCACCACACATACTGGAGACCCACACCACACACACATACTGGGGACCGTCACCACCCACACATACTGGAGACCGACACCACCCACACACATTGGGGACCGACACCACCCACACATACTGGGGACCGACACCACCCACACATACTGAGGACCGACACCACCCACACATACTGGGGACCGACACCACCCACACATACTGGGCACCGACACCACCCACACATACTGGGGACCGACACCACCCACACATACTGGGTACCGACACTACCCACACATACTGGGGACCGACACCACCCACACATACTGGGGACCGACACCACCCACACATACTGGGGACCGTCACCACACATACTGGAGACCGACACCACCCACACATACTGGGGACCGACACCACCCACACATACTGGAGACCGACACCACCCACACATACTGGGGACCGACACCACCCACATATACTGGGGACCGACACCACCCACACATACTGGAGACCGACACCACCCACACATACTGGGGACCGACACCACCCACACATACTGGGGACCGACACCACCCACATATACTGGGGACCGACACCAACGACACATACTGGGGACCGACACCAACCACACATACTGGGGACCGTCACCACACATACTGGAGACCCACACCACCCACACATACTGGAGACCGACACCACCCACACATACTGGGGACCGACACCACCCACACATACTGGGGACCGACACCACCCACACATACTGGGGACCGACACCACCCACACATACTAGAGACCGACACCACCCACACATACTGGAGACCGACACCACCCACACATACTGTAGACCGACACCACCCACACATACTGGGGACCGACATCACCCACACATACTGGAGACCGACACCAACCACACATACTGGAGACCGACACCAACCACACATACTGGAGACCGACACCACCCACACATACTGGGGACCGACACCACACACACATACTGGAGACCGACACTACCCACACATACTGGGGACCGACACCACACACACATACTGGGGACCGTCACCACACATACTGGAGACCCACACCACCCACACATACTGGAGACCGACACCACCCACACATACTGGGGACCGACACCACCCACACATACTGGGGACCGACACCACCCACACATACTGGGGACCGACACCACCCACACATACTGGGGGCCGACACCACCCACACATACTGGGGACCGACACCACCCACACATACTGGGAACCGACACCACCCACACATACTGGGGACCGACACCACCCACACATACTGGAGACCGACACCAACCACACATACTGGAGACCGACACCACCCACACATACTGTAGACCGACACCACCCACACATACTGGGGACCGACACCACCCACACATACTGGAGACCGACACCACCCACACATACTGGGGACCGACACCAACCACACATACTGGGGACGGACACCACCCACACATACTGGGGACCGACACCAACGACACATACTGGGGACCGACACCAACCACACATACTGGGGACGGACACCACCCACACATACTGGGGACGGACACCACCCACACATACTGGAGACCGACACCACCCACACATACTGGGGACCGACACCAACCACACATACTGGGGACGGACACCACCCACACATACTGGGGACCGACACCAACGACACATACTGGGGACCGACACCACCCACACATACTGGAGACCGACACCACCCACACATACTGGAGACCGTCACCACCCACACATACTGGGGACCGACACCAACCACACATACTGGAGACCGACACCACCCACACATACCGGGGACCGACACCACCTACACATACTGGGGACCGACACCACCCACACATACTGGGGACCGACACCACCCACACATACTGGGGACCGACACCACACACACATACTGGGGACCGACACCACCCACACATACTGGGGACCGACACCACCCACACATACTGGAGACCGACACCACCCACACATACTGGGGACCGACACCACCCACACATACTGGGGACCGACACCAACCACACATACTGGAGACCGACACCAACCACACATACTGGAGACCCACACCACCCACACATACTGGGGACCGACACCACCCACACATACTGGAGACCCACACCACCCACACCACCCACACATACTGGGGACCGTCACCACCCACACATACTGGGGACCGACATCACCCACACATACTGGGGACCGACACCACCCACACATACTGGGGACCGACACCACACACACATACTGGGGACCGACACCACCCACACATCTGGAGACCGACACCACACACACATACTGGAGACCGACACCACACACACATACTGGGGACCGACACCACCCACACATACTGGGGACCGACACCACCCACACATACTGGGGACCGACACCACACACACATACTGGGGACCGACACCACCCACACATACTGGGGACCGACACCACCCACACATACTGGAGACCGACACCACCCACACATACTGGGGACCGACACCACCCACACATACTGGGGACCGACACCAACCACACATACTGGAGACCGACACCAACCACACATACTGGGAACCGACACCACCCACACATACTGGGGACCGACACCACCCACACATACTGGAGACCGTCACCACCCACCCATACTGAGGACCGACACCACCCACACATACTGGGGACCGACACCACCCACACATACTGGGGACCGTCACCACCCACACATACTGGGGACCGACACCACCCACACATACTGGGGACCGTCACCACCCACACATACTGGGGACCGACATCACCCACACATACTGGGGACCGACACCACCCACACATACTGGGGACCGTCACCACCCACACATACTGGGGACCGTCACCACCCACACATACTGGGGACCGACATCACCCACACATACTGGAGACCGACACCACCCACACATACTGGAGACCGTCACCACCCACACATACTGGGGACCGACACCACCCACACATACTGGGGACCGACACCACCCACACATACTGGGGACCGTCACCACCCACACATACTGGAGACCGACATCACCCACACATACTGGAGACCGACACCAACCACACATACTGGGGACCGACACCACCCACACATACTGGAGACCAACACCACCCACACATACTGGGGACCGACATCACCCACACATACTGGGGACCGACACCACCCACACATACTGGAGACCGACACCACCCACACATACTGGGGACCGACACCACCCACACATACTGGAGACCGACACCACCCACACATACTGGGGACCGTCACCACACACACATACTGGGGACCGTCACCACCCACACATACTGGGGACCGACACCACACACACATACTGGAGACCGTCACCACCCACACATACTGGGGACCGACACCACCCACACATACTGGGGACTGTCACCACCCACACATACTGGGGACCGACATCACCCACACATACTGGAGACCGACACCAACCACACATACTGGGGACCGACACCACCCACACATACTGGAGACCGACACCACCCACACATACTGGGGACCGACATCACCCACACATACTGGGGACCGACACCACCCACACATACTGGAGAACGACACCACCCACACATACTGGGGACCGATACCACCCACACATACTGGAGACCGACACCACCCACACATACTGGGGACCGTCACCACACATACATACTGGGGACCGTCACCACCCACACATACTGGGGACCGACACCACACACACATACTGGGGACCGACACCACACATACTGGGGACCGACACCACCCACACATACTGGGGACCGACACCACCCACACATACTGGAGACCGTCACCACCCACACATACTGGGGACCGACACCACCCACACATACTGGGGACCGACACCACCCACACATACTGGGGACCGACACCACCCACACATACTGGGGACCGTCACCACCCACACATACTGGGGACCGACACCACCAACACATACTGGGGACCGACACCACTCACACATACTGGAGACCGACACCACCCACACATACTGGGGACCGTCACCACACACACATACTGGGGACCGTCACCACCCACACATACTGGGGACCGACACCACACACACATACTGGGGACCGACACCACACATACTGGGGACCGACACCACCCACACATACTGGGGACCGACACCACCCACACATACTGGGGACCGACACCACCCACACATACTGGGGACCCACACCACCCACACATACTGGAGACCGACACCACCCACACATACTGGGGACCGTCACCACACACACATACTGGGGACCGTCACCACCCACACATACTGGGGACCGACACCACACACACATACTGGGGACCGACACCACACATACTGGGGACCGACACCACCCACACATACTGGGGACCGACACCACCCACACATACTGGAGACCGTCACCACCCACACATACTGGGGACCGACACCACCCACACATACTGGGGACCGACACCACCCACACATACTGGGGACCGACACCACCCACACATACTGGGGACCGTCACCACCCACACATGCTGGGGACCGACACCACCCACACATACTGGGGACCGACACCACCCACACATACTGGGGACCGACACCACACCCACATACTGGGGACCGACACTACCCACACATACTGGGGACCGTCACCACACATACTGGAGATCCACACCACCCACACATACTGGAGACCGACACCACCCACACATACTGGGGACCGACACCACCCACACATACTGGAGACCGACACCAACCACACATACTGGAGACCGTCACCACCCACACATACTGGGGACCGACACCACCCACACATACTGGAGACCGACACCACCCACACATACTGGGGACCGACACCACCCACACATACTGGGGACCGACACCACTCACACATACTGGAGACCGTCACCAACCACACATACTGGAGACCGACACCACCCACACATACTGGGGACCGACACCAACCACACATACTGGGGACCGACACCACCCACACATACTGGAGACCGACACCACCCACACATACTGGGGACCGACACCACCCACACATACTGGAGACCGTCACCAACCACACATACTGGAGACCGACACCACCTACACGTACTGGGGACCGACACCACCCACACATACTGGGGACCGTCACCACACATACTGGAGACCCACACCACCCACACATACTGGAGACCGACACCAACCTCACATACTGGGGACCGACACCACCCACACATACTGGGGACCGACACCACCCACACATACTGGAGACCGACACCACCCACACATACTGGGGACCGACACCACCCACACATACTGGGGGCCGTCACCACACACACATACTGGGGACCGTCACCACACATACTGGAGACCCACACCACCCACACATACTGGAGACCGACACCACCCACACATACTGGGGACCGACACCAACCACACATACTGGAGACCGACACCACCCACACATATTGGGGACCGACACCAACCACACATACTGGAGACCGACACCACCCACACATCCTGGGGACCGACACCACCCACACATACTGGGGACCGTCACCACACATACTGGGGACCGTCACCACACATACTGGGGACCGACACCACCCACACATACTGGGGACCGACACCACCTACACACACTGTAGACCGACACCACCCACACATACTGGGGACCGACACCACCCACACATACTGGAGACCGTCACCACCCACACATACTGGAGACCGACACCACCCACACATACTGGGGACCGACACCAACCACACATACTGGGGACGGACACCACCCACACATACTGGGGACCGACACCAACGACACATACTGGGGACCGACACCAACCACACATACTGGGGACGGACACCACCCACACAAACTGGGGACGGACACCACCCACACATACTGGAGACCGACACCACCCACACATACTGGGGACCGACACCAACCACACATACTGGGGACGGACACCACCCACACATACTGGGGACCGACACCAACGACACATACTGGGGACCGACACCACCCACACATACTGGAGACCGACACCACCCACACATACTGGAGACCGTCACCACCCACACATACTGGGGACCGACACCAACCACACATACTGGAGACCGACACCACCCACACATACTGGGGACCGACACCACCTACACATACTGGGGACCGACACCACCCACACATACTGGGGACCGACACCACCCACACATACTGGGGACCGACACCACCCACACATACTGGGGACCGACACCACCCACACATACTGGAGACCGTCACCACCCACACATACTGGAGACCGACACCACCCACACATACTGGGGACCGACACCAACCACACATACTGGGGACCGACACCACCCACACATACTGGAGACCGACACCACCCACACATACTGGGGACCGACACCACCCACACATACTGGGGACCGACACCACCCACACATACTGGGGACCGACACCACCCACACATACTGGGGACCGACACCACCCACACATACTAGAGTCCGACACCACCCACACATACTGGAGACCGACACCACCCACACATACTGTAGACCGACACCACCCACACATACTGGGGACCGACATCACCCACACATACTGGAGACCGACACCAACCACACATACTGGAGACCGACACCAACCACACATACTGGAGACCGACACCACCCACACATACTGGGGACCGACAACACACACACATACTGGAGACCGACACTACCCACACATACTGGGGACCGACACCACCTACACATACTGGAGACCCACACCACCCACACATACTGGAGACCGTCACCACCCACAGATACTGGGGACCGACACCACCCACACATACTGAAGACCGACACCAACCACACATACTGGGGACCGTCACCACCCACACATACTGGAGACCGACACCACCCACACATACTGGGGACCGTCACCACCCACACATACTGGGGACCGACACCACCCACACATACTGGGGACCGACACCACCCACACATACGTGGGACCGACACCACCCACACATACTGGGGACCGGCACCACCCACACATACTGGAGACCGACACCACCCACACATACTGGGGACCTACACCACCCACACATACTGGGGACCGACACCACCCACACATACTGGGGACCGACACCACCCACACATACTGGAGACCGACACCACCCACACATACTGGGGACCGTCACCACACATACTGGAGACCGACACCACCCACACATACTGGGGACCGACACCACCCACACATACTGGAGACCGACACCACCCACACATACTGGGTACCGACACCACCCACATATACTGGGGACCGACACCACCCACACATACTGGGGACCTGCACCGCCCACACATACTGGGAACCAACACCAACCACACATACTGGAGACCCACACCACCCACACATACTGGGGACCGACACCACACACACATACTGGAGACCGACACCACCCACACATACTGGGGACCGTCACCACACATACTGGAGACCCACACCACCCACACATACTGGGGACCGACACCACCCACACATACTGGGGACCGACACCACCCACGCATACTGGGGACCGACCACCCACCCATACTGGGGACCGACACCAACCGTACATACTGGGGACCGACACCACCCACACATACTGGGGACCGACACCACCCACACATACTGGAGACCGACACCACCCACACATACTGGGGACCGACACCACCCACACATACTGGGGACCGACACCACCCACACATACTGGAAAACGACACCAACCACACATACTGGGGATCGACACCACCCACACATACTGGGAACCGACACCACCCACACATGCTGGAGACCGACACCACACACACATACTGGGGGCCGTCACCACACACACATACTGGGGACCGTCACCACACATACTGGAGACCCACACCACACACACATACTGGGGACCGTCACCACCCACACATACTGGAGACCGACACCACCCACACACATTGGGGACCGACACCACCCTCACATACTGGGGACCGACACCACCCACACATATTGAGGACCGACACCACCCACACATACTGGGGACCGACACCACCCACACATACTGGGCACCGACACCACCCACACATACTGGGGACCGACACCACCCACACATACTGGGTACCGACACTACCCACACATACTGGGGACCGACACCACCCACACATACTGGGGACCGACACCACCCACACATACTGGGGACCGTCACCACACATACTGGAGACCGACACCACCCACACATACTGGGGACCGACACCACCCACACATACTGGAGACCGACACCACCCACACATACTGGGGACCGACACCACCCACATATACTGGGGACCGACACCACCCACACATACTGGAGACCGACACCACCCACACATACTGGGGACCGACACCACCCACACATACTGGGGACCGACACCACCCACATATACTGGGGACCGACACCAACGACACATACTGGGGACCGACACCAACCACACATACTGGGGACCGTCACCACACATACTGGAGACCCACACCACCCACACATACTGGAGACCGACACCACCCACACATACTGGGGACCGACACCACCCACACATACTGGGGACCGACACCACCCACACATACTGGGGACCGACACCACCCACACATACTGGGGACCGACACCACCCACACATACTAGAGACCGACACCACCCACACATACTGGAGACCGACACCACCCACACATACTGTAGACCGACACCACCCACACATACTGGGGACCGACATCACCCACACATACTGGAGACCGACACCAACCACACATACTGGAGACCGACACCAACCACACATACTGGAGACCGACACCACCCACACATACTGGGGACCGACACCACACACACATACTGGAGACCGACAATACCCACACATACTGGGGACCGACACCACACACACATACTGGGGACCGTCACCACACATACTGGAGACCCACACCACCCACACATACTGGAGACCGACACCACCCACACATACTGGGGACCGACACCACCCACACATACTGGGGACCGACACCACCCACTCATACTGGGGACCGACACCACCCACACATACTGGGGGCCGACACCACCCACACATACTGGGGACCGACACCACCCACACATACTGGGAACCGACACCACCCACACATACTGGGGACCGACACCACCCACACATACTGGAGACCGACACCAACCACACATACTGGAGACCGACACCACCCACACATACTGTAGACCGACACCACCCACACATACTGGGGACCGACACCACCCACACATACTGGAGACCGTCACCACCCACACATACTGGAGACCGACACCACCCACACATACTGGGGACCGACACCAACCACACATACTGGGGACGGACACCACCCACACATACTGGGGACCGACACCAACGACACATACTGGGGACCGACACCAACCACACATACTGGGGACGGACACCACCCACACATACTGGGGACGGACACCACCCACACATACTGGAGACCGACACCACCCACACATACTGGGGACCGACACCAACCACACATACTGGGGACGGACACCACCCACACATACTGGGGACCGACACCAACGACACATACTGGGGACCGACACCACCCACACATACTGGAGACCGACACCACCCACACATACTGGAGACCGTCACCACCCACACATACTGGGGACCGACACCAACCACACATACTGGAGACCGACACCACCCACACATACTGGGGACCGACATCACCTACACATACTGGGGACCGACACCACCCACACATACTGGGGACCGACACCACCCACACATACTGGGGACCGACACCACCCACACATACTGGGGACCGACACCACCCACACATACTGGAAACCGTCACCACCCACACATACTGGAGACCGACACCACCCACACATACTGGGGACCGACACCACCCACCCATACTGGGGACCGACACCAACCGTACATACTGGGGACCGACACCACCCACACATACTGGGGACCGACACCACCCACACATACTGGAGACCGACACCACCCACACATACTGGGGACCGACACCACCCACACATACTGGGGACCGACACCACCCACACATACTGGAAAACGACACCAACCACACATACTGGGGATCGACACCACCCACACATACTGGGAACCGACACCACCCACACATGCTGGAGACCGACACCACACACACATACTGGGGGCCGTCACCACACACACATACTGGGGACCGTCACCACACATACTGGAGACCCACACCACACACACATACTGGGGACCGTCACCACCCACACATACTGGAGACCGACACCACCCACACACATTGGGGACCGACACCACCCACACATACTGGGGACCGACACCACCCACACATACTGAGGACCGACACCACCCACACATACTGGGGACCGACACCACCCACACATACTGGGCACCGACACCACCCACACATACTGGGGACCGACACCACCCACACATACTGGGTACCGACACTACCCACACATACTGGGGACCGACACCACCCACACATACTGGGGACCGACACCACCCACACATACTGGGGACCGTCACCACACATACTGGAGACCGACACCACCCACACATACTGGGGACCGACACCACCCACACATACTGGAGACCGACACCACCCACACATACTGGGGACCGACACCACCCACATATACTGGGGACCGACACCACCCACACATACTGGAGACCGACACCACCCACACATACTGGGGACCGACACCACCCACACATACTGGGGACCGACACCACCCACATATACTGGGGACCGACACCAACGACACATACTGGGGACCGACACCAACCACACATACTGGGGACCGTCACCACACATACTGGAGACCCACACCACCCACACATACTGGAGACCGACACCACCCACACATACTGGGGACCGACACCACCCACACATACTGGGGACCGACACCACCCACACATACTGGGGACCGACACCACCCACACATACTAGAGACCGACACCACCCACACATACTGGAGACCGACACCACCCACACATACTGTAGACCGACACCACCCACACATACTGGGGACCGACATCACCCACACATACTGGAGACCGACACCAACCACACATACTGGAGACCGACACCAACCACACATACTGGAGACCGACACCACCCACACATACTGGGGACCGACACCACACACACATACTGGAGACCGACACTACCCACACATACTGGGGACCGACACCACACACACATACTGGGGACCGTCACCACACATACTGGAGACCCACACCACCCACACATACTGGAGACCGACACCACCCACACATACTGGGGACCGACACCACCCACACATACTGGGGACCGACACCACCCACACATACTGGGGACCGACACCACCCACACATACTGGGGGCCGACACCACCCACACATACTGGGGACCGACACCACCCACACATACTGGGAACCGACACCACCCACACATACTGGGGACCGACACCACCCACACATACTGGAGACCGACACCAACCACACATACTGGAGACCGACACCACCCACACATACTGTAGACCGACACCACCCACACATACTGGGGACCGACACCACCCACACATACTGGAGACCGACACCACCCACACATACTGGGGACCGACACCAACCACACATACTGGGGACGGACACCACCCACACATACTGGGGACCGACACCAACGACACATACTGGGGACCGACACCAACCACACATACTGGGGACGGACACCACCCACACATACTGGGGACGGACACCACCCACACATACTGGAGACCGACACCACCCACACATACTGGGGACCGACACCAACCACACATACTGGGGACGGACACCACCCACACATACTGGGGACCGACACCAACGACACATACTGGGGACCGACACCACCCACACATACTGGAGACCGACACCACCCACACATACTGGAGACCGTCACCACCCACACATACTGGGGACCGACACCAACCACACATACTGGAGACCGACACCACCCACACATACCGGGGACCGACACCACCTACACATACTGGGGACCGACACCACCCACACATACTGGGGACCGACACCACCCACACATACTGGGGACCGACACCACCCACACATACTGGGGACCGACACCACCCACACATACTGGAAACCGTCACCACCCACACATACTGGAGACCGACACCACCCACACATACTGGGGACCGACACCAACCACACATACTGGGGACCGACACCACCCACACATACTGGGGACCGACACCAACCACACATACTGGAGACCGACACCACCCACACATACTGGAGACCGACACCACCCACACATACTGGAGACCGTCACCACCCACACATACTGGGGACCGACACCACCCACACATACTGGGGACCGACACCACCCACACATACTGGGGACCGACACCACCCACACATACTGGGGACCGACACCACACACACATACTGGGGACGGACACCACCCACACATACTGGGGACCGACACCACCCACACATACTGGGGACCGACACCACCCACACATACTGGGGACCGACACCACCCACACATACTGGAGACCGACACCACCCACACATACTGGGGACCGTCACCACACATACTGGAGACCGACACCACCCACACATACTGGGGACCGACACCACCCACACATACTGGAGACCGTCACCACCCACACATACTGGAGACCGACACCACCCACACACACTGGGGACCGACACCACCCACACATACTGGGGACCGACACCACCCACACATACTGAGGACCGACACCACCCACACATACTGGGGACCGACACCACCCACACATACTGGGGACCGACACCACCCACACATACTGGGGACCGACACCACCCACACATACTGGGGACCGTCACCACACATACTGGAGACCGACACCACCCACACATACTGGGGACCGACACCACCCACACATACTGGAGACCGACACCACCCACACATACTGGGGACCGACACCACCCACATATACTGGGGACCGACACCACCCACACATACTGGAGACCGACACCACCCACACATACTGGGGACCGACACCACCCACACATACTGGGGACCGACACCACCCACATATACTGGGGACCGACACCACCCACACATACTGGAGACCGACACCACCCACACATACTGGGGACCGTCACCACCCACACATACTGGAGACTGACACCACCCACACATACTGGGGACCGACACCACCCACACATACTGGGAACCGACACCACCCACACATGCTGGAGACCGACACCACACACACATACTGGGGGCCGTCACCACACACACATACTGGGGACCGTCACCACACATACTGGAGACCCACACCACACACACATACTGGGGACCGTCACCACCCACACATACTGGAGACCGACACCACCCACACACATTGGGGACCGACACCACCCTCACATACTGGGGACCGACACCACCCACACATATTGAGGACCGACACCACCCACACATACTGGGGACCGACACCACCCACACATACTGGGCACCGACACCACCCACACATACTGGGGACCGACACCACCCACACATACTGGGTACCGACACTACCCACACATACTGGGGACCGACACCACCCACACATACTGGGGACCGACACCACCCACACATACTGGGGACCGTCACCACACATACTGGAGACCGACACCACCCACACATACTGGGGACCGACACCACCCACACATACTGGAGACCGACACCACCCACACATACTGGGGACCGACACCACCCACATATACTGGGGACCGACACCACCCACACATACTGGAGACCGACACCACCCACACATACTGGGGACCGACACCACCCACACATACTGGGGACCGACACCACCCACATATACTGGGGACCGACACCAACGACACATACTGGGGACCGACACCAACCACACATACTGGGGACCGTCACCACACATACTGGAGACCCACACCACCCACACATACTGGAGACCGACACCACCCACACATACTGGGGACCGACACCACCCACACATACTGGGGACCGACACCACCCACACATACTGGGGACCGACACCACCCACACATACTGGGGACCGACACCACCCACACATACTAGAGACCGACACCACCCACACATACTGGAGACCGACACCACCCACACATACTGTAGACCGACACCACCCACACATACTGGGGACCGACATCACCCACACATACTGGAGACCGACACCAACCACACATACTGGAGACCGACACCAACCCACACATACTGGAGACCGACACCACCCACACATACTGGGGACCGACACCACACACACATACTGGAGACCGACAATACCCACACATACTGGGGACCGACACCACACACACATACTGGGGACCGTCACCACACATA